>CAUYON010184027.1:0-32580 GCA_963573935.1 Arctocebus calabarensis | reverse complement strand
AGATCTGCCCCACTGCTATGTGTGCCACTTTAGGGTGTCCCTCACGTCAGAATGACTTAGACCTTGGCCTCCCCCGGATCTGCCCCACTGCTATGTGTGCCACTTTAGGGAGTCCCTCACGTCAGAATGACTTAGACCTTGGTCTCCCCAGATCTGCCCCACTGCTCTGTGTGCCACTTTAGGGAGTCCCTCACGTCAGAATGACTTAGACCTTGGCCTCCCCCGGATCTGCCCCACTGCTATGTGTGCCACTTTAGGGAGTCCCTCACGTCAGAATGACTTAGACCTTGGCCTCCCCAGATCTGCCCCACTGCTATGTGTGCCACTTTAGGGAGTCTCTCACGTTTCCAAACCTACTGAGGGCCCAGAAATTAGAGATGAAACTCTGTGTATTTAAATTGTGGGATGAGTCAGAAGTTGACTCACGTGCCAGTGGGGTGGGGATGGGGGAGCTGAAGGAGGGAAAAGTTCCTGGCCTGTTTCTAGTTAGCATTTCACAGCTCTGTGATAACTAGCAAAGCCAGGCCTCTGCTGTCCTGTGGGAAAAAGAATGTACTCTGATGAACTTGAGCCTTCCAGAAGTCTGCCTCATGAAAGATGAGAAACAAACTGATATCCAGCTAATGCATAGACTCCCCTCCTCCCCCCAGACCCCTCCAAGACAGGGGCAGGTAGCTGTGGGTGGGCGGGTGGCCTCCAGGGGCTGTGGTTGCGGGAAAAGGCAGGCATTGCTCTGACCTTATAACAGGATTTGACATGTGGGAAGGGCAGAGCAGCATCCTCTGAGGAGGGCAGTGTGCTGCTGTAAGGTAAAGGGAGAGTAGCCAGGTATGGAGCCTTTGCTAGACTACACAAGAAATAGTGAGAGGTTGCTGCTGCTCCTGACAAAAGCTGGGGCCCCTATTCCAGGGAGGACAGTTGTGAAGGGGAGCAAAGAAAGCCAAGCCCCCAGTTCTGCCGACCAGGGAACTGTCAATGTCCCTAGACTGCAGGCCCCAGATGGGCCTGATGCAAGGTTTTTTCTTCCCACTCTTCCTACTCTTTGGACTCATCTGTCCAAGTGCACTTATTTTTATGCTAAAAGGCCAATGTTTTCAATTCTAGAAGACTCCATTCTCACCAGAGTGAGCTGGCCAGGGCCACCTACTGCTGCCCAGGAGTGAGTTTTGGGGAAGCCCATGGTACATCTGACGCTAACATAAACACCTGTCCCCACACAAGGCCAGGGAGCCCTGTCAGCAGCCCTGCTCTTCCTGGCTGTCTTCAGGAACTTTTCTGAGAGCAGTGCCCTCTGGGGTTGTATTTAACTGCTGTGCCCTTTTTACACATGTTAGAGCTTGATCTGGGATGGGTTTGGCTTAAGGAAAAGAGAGTTTGGAGGGAGACCTTGAATCAACTTGGAATGCAGAATAGGCAAAGAGGAGCTCAAGTAGACTTGGATGAATGGGCCAATTGATTATTTTTTAAAAATACATACTTTTAATAAAGCTGCTTTCTGACATGTAGCTGACATTTCTAAAGTTAGTGGTAATACTTAAACAATCCTCAGAAAGTTTTCCTCCTGGATGCTTTACAAAGTGAAACTTCACAGATTTGGGGGGCATTGGTACACCAATGCCACGTGCCATGGGAAGACTTAACAAGCCAGTCAACAGTTTGAGTCTTTGTTGACCTAAATTAAATGTCCCCCATGAAAGGATTTTGCTAGCAAAGTCATCCACAGTGTTCTAATAAACGTGAATTTAGGCAAGTGAGAATTAGCAAAATCAAGAAGTAGCACTCTTAAAAGAAACATAATCTCTGGCCCTTTGCTTTCCCAGGGGTGTTTCGTATGGCCTGCTCTCCTACAGCAGCCTGGCCTGTGTCTTGCACACACATACCCTCTGGGGTGTGCATGCACCATCCAGGCCACCAAAAAGTGGCCAGCATTCTGGTCTCCACACCACACTCCAGCAGCCTCATCTGTTTAACCACCTCAGCAGCTCTAGACAGGTCAGCTCCCCTCCTTACCTGTTCTTTTGGGGGTTTTCTTTTTTTTTTTGAGACAGAGTCTCTAGTTGTCACCCTGGGTAGAGGGCTGTGGCATCACAGCTCACAGCAACCTCAAACCCTTGGGCTTAAGCGATTCTCTTGCCTCAGCCTCTCAAGTAGCTGGGACTATAGGCACCCACCAAACGCCCAGCCATTTTTTTTGTTGTTGCAGTTGTCATTTTTGTTTAGCTGGCCCAGGCCCAGTTCGAACCCACCAGCCTCAGTGTATGCAGCTGGTGCACTATCCACTGAGCATGGGCGCCACCATGGGGTTTTCCTTAGGACGTAATCCAGGTTCCTTCCCAGGATGCACAACCGGCTGTAGCTGTGCACCCTCCACACTAAACTTCATTGGATGTTACAAACGTGCCCCCGCCCCGCCCCTCCGCATGCTGTTTCTCTCTTCCTCCACTGTCCTCTCCACTGGTCAGTCCTTCTCGGTTCAGAGACCACTTTCTCCAGAAATGTGGATTTCTCCTGAATCCTCCCCCCACCAGTCTGGGTTTGGTGCTGCTTTCACCCTGTCCTAGCTTAGCATGTGCCAGGCATCATATTTTTTAGATTGTGGTAAAACATACATGACATAATATTTACCATTTAACCCTTTCTAAGTGTACAGTTCAGCGGCATTAAGCACATTCACAGCGTCGTGCAGCCGTCACCATCATCCACGTCCAGAGTGTTTTCAGCTTCTCAAAAGTCTGCACCCATTAAACAGTAACTCTTTATTCCCTTCTCCCCCAGCCCTGGCAACTGCCATTCTACTTTTGGCTTCTATGAATTTGACTACTTTAGATAACGTGCATCAGTGAAATCTTACATTTGTGTCTGGCACGTGCCACTTACCATAGTGTCCTCAAAGCTCATCTGTGTCGGAATTCTCTTTGTGAGGCTAAATGTTATTCCCCTGTCTATGCCATACTGTGCAGCCGTTCGCCTATATATCCCTGTTGAGGGATATTTGGGTTGTTTCCACCTTTTAGCTATTATATGAATAATTGTGCTATGAATATGAGAGTACAAGTATCTCAAGTCTTTGTTTTCGATTATTTTGAGGAAATATCTAGAATGAATTGCTGAATCATATGCCAATTCTATTTTTTAAATTTTTATCACCTTGTCACCCTTGTAGAGTGCTGTGGAGTCATAGCTCACAGCAACCTCAAACTCTTGGGCTCAAGTGATTCTCTTGCCTGACCCTCTGGAGCAGCTGGGACTATAGCCATCTACCACAATGCTGGCTAGTTTTAGAGACGTACTCTCACTCTTGCTCAGGCAGGTCTTGAAATCCTGACCTCAAGCAATTCACCCTCCTCAGCCACTGTGCCCAACCCTGAATCACCATTCTTTTTCCACATTAACCACACTAGTTAAGAAGTTACCAGCAATGCGTAGGGGATCCGGTTTCTCCACACCTTTGCCAGCACTTGTTTTCTGTTTTTTTGACAGTAGCCATTGTGATGGGTGTGAAGTGGTATCTCCTGGTGGTTTTGATTTGAGTGAGCAATATTGTTGCTTTTTTGGTTATTTGCATAGCACAGTTAATTGAAGGGCTCAAGCACAGTGACCACCCAGGGTCACTATTGGCCAAATAAACGAGGGACTGAAGAATGAATAAAACTGGGTCGAGGTGTCTTTCTGGGATTCAGTCTTCTCCCTTCATCATCCACACCACATCTGGAGCAGACAGCCCCCCGGGCCTGGGCCTAGTCCTTCATTGGCTGAACAGAGGCCGAGTGTTTCACCTCCTCCCTAGTATTGTCATTTGCTTTAAGCTACTTCCGCATAGAAGTGAGATCTGGCCCTTCCACCCCATGGCTTAGGAGATGGCACCCCCCAGAGAACCACTGTCACAGCCAGAGGAGTGGCTCAGCCACACGCAATTGCCAGCGAGTATGCCCCTCTGGTCTCAGGGGAACTTAGACTTCATTTGTACTCATTTCTTTGTACAACATGTACCTGAAATTTGTTTGAATTTTTGGAAAGAAATACTCATTTGAAAAGTGGCCCTTTGATTTATGGACTCAAAGTATTTGCTGGTCCTTTAGAAATGCATCCCGGGGGTGAAAGTTGGCACAGAAGCTATCAGAGAAACACATGTGCGGATTTGTTCAGGTGACTGCAGGACTGTGTCAGGTCAGCTGGCTGCACTGGGTCAGGTGCGTATGTGTCAGTGCCTTCCCAGGGTAGGCAACTGGCTCAGCCCTCATTCCTGAGCAGTCCCGTTTGGTCTTGAGAAGAGCACAGCACCTTGGTACCCGCCCATCCCTCACTCTGAAGCCCAGCGCAGCCTGTAGTGTGAAAACAGCCATCCACCTGGGGCAGCAGGTGCTGAGGGCAGCCAGTGATTAGTGAGCCTGACACTGCCCCACCTGGCCCAACAGCAGCCTCTCACCTGCCGCTATGCCCCTCCCTAGAATCTTCTGACATCCTTCAAATTCAACGTCACTATCACAGGACGCCATGGATTCAGGACTAGAACCTGGTCCCAGGCTTCCAGAGCAGGCCTTCCAACTTCTGTTGGCCTTGCCATATCATGGCCACCCAGACCTCCCCCTGGGATCCACATGAGTCTGCAGCACCACACCCATGTCTGGGTGTTAAATATGCGTCAGTGCTGATAGAAGGATTCCTAAGTGGGGTGGTGGGAGGACCAGACAGCCCCTGTGGTCTCTCTCATAGCAGGAACATTTTACAGTTTTGTGCTTTCTGACTAAAGTGGCTGTCTTAAGAAGGGGACCCAGGCAGCATTACTGAGCCACACTAACTTCCTTCAAGAGGGCACACACAGCCCCCAGGCCTGCTGGCAGATGAGTAGGGTCTGAGTTCTCATGTCTGGGCCTCTTTTTGAAACCATAGCTTTCCAGCTCATTATCGATTCGTAACGGATCTCCCTATCCAGCCACCTTATGATCTCTGCCCCAAGGGAAACTGAGGCTCAGAGAGACTTAGAAACTTGCTTAAGATCAGCTTAAGCTACAGCTACTTAGAGATAAAACCAATTTCTTGACTTCCTATACTGTGTTTATTTTATCTTATTATTCCAGATTACAGCAAAACTCCAAGTAACCACCCCCCTCCCCAGACACCTCCACCTGGGAGGAAGTAGGTATAAGGTCCCAGCCACCTCCAGGGGTCAGAGAGCTCGCATGTTTGAAGGTGCCTAGGTATAAAGAAATTCTCCCAAACCTGTCAGTAAATGGAAGTTTAAAATTTTTGGTGTTGGGGGAGCCTGTAAACTATAGAAATCTACCATCCCACAGGGGAGAGGAGGTGGTGGGAGGCTGGGGTTGGCAGAGGAATGCAGCCACACCTTTGCAGGCCCAGAGCTTCAACCAGAAAGAAGGACAACAGGGATGGGACAGAGAAACAAGAAATGAAAGGGACGTTATCATATTTTAGATATGTTTATTTATGAAAACCTTTTCAATTTAAAAACTTTGTTTCCTTTAGAAAGTATCATGTGTTCGTAATAAAAAATTAGAAAATACAACGAGTGCAAGCAAAGTCAGCCCAATCACATTAATCTCAGAGATAGCCACCATCGTCCAGAAGTTTCCTCTGCACGTTCAGTTAGGGCACGTATGTTTTATAAGGTAGGGAACATATTCTTCTCCAAACTACTAGTTATGTTTCAAACCTCCTAAGATGTCGCAGCTGTCCTTCCATGCAAACAAGGCTGTGCTCTCACCCTGATTCATGACTCTGCTGTGTGTTTAGGCCACGCCATTTGAATTGAAAAGCAAGATGGTGAGCGTGGAATGGGAGGAGGTAGGCACAGAGGGACACTGAGGGACAGAGGGACACTGACCACAGGGACTAGCCCGTCCCTGGCTACTTGCTTGGGTGTTCCCTTCCCTGCACAGTTGGTGCCAGGTCTGGATGACCTTGACCAAGCTCCCTTTGCTTTTCCTGGGACAGGCCTTCCTGACCAATGGGGGAGCCCTCTGTGCCAGCAATTGTCAAATGTGTCCTATACAGACACAGTGTAGCAGGCGACAACAGTGGGGCAAGCCTGGACAAGGTGTGTCCCTGGGGTGAGAGGAAAGGACGACGAAGAGGGCAGACTCCCCCACCCCCACTCTACCATCCAGTGCAGCTCTGAGCCCAATAGCACTGGGCAGTGTCCAGTGTGAGGGACACATCTAGTCTATGGCACTCGGTTTTCCTCTCTGAGGGACTTCGGCCCACCTAGCTCTGGCCACACCGTCTCTGAGAGCACCACAGATGAGAATTAAAGTGAGTCTCATTAGTGTTAAGTGAATAACCCCACGGAGTGAGGTGGGTGATGTCAGTGGTTTCCGTTGACCTGAATGAGGCAGGAAGGAAAGGATCTCATGGAAAGGAGCCCTTGAGAACCCCCGAGGCCCTGCAGAACCAACAGTGCTGATTGTTTAGTGTGAGCCAAATTAAAAACAGAGCCTTGGATGCGCAGCCCAGCCTGGTGAGGTCCGCGGCCACAGGAGCCACAATGCCCACAGGCCACAGCGGGGTGTCTGGGACTCTCTCAGAAGGCCCTCGAGGTGCAGCCTGGCTCCTTTGGGTGTAGCCTCAGCTCCCCAATCTGCAAGATGAGAGGCTGAACTAGCGGGTCTCAAAGTCCTTGAGCTCCAGAAGTTCCATGATTCTTGGCAGCTGCCCAGGTGTGGGAGGGCTGTGAAATGTCTTTGGCAATAGGTCCTCCCGTGTGACTTGGTGCTGTGCTCCTTACGGAGTGCAGGCTCTGAGAGTCACCATCCAGGAGAGATGCGAGCCAGGCTGGAGGCGAACCCCTGCCTATGGGATAGAATGACCTCTGTCCTGCTGGAGCACGCCCATGTGCCCAGGGCCCGAGGGCTCAGCACAGGGTCGCTGCAGGTGGACAGCCTGGTTTTGATCCTGGATCCCCCTTTTCCAGCTGGGTGACCTCCAGGGAAGAAGATGCTGATCCCTCCCTGCCTGGCTCTCCATGGGGACCTGCAGAGGAGAAGCATGGTCACCCGTAAGAGGATACTTCCTCTCCCACCTGAGAAGGCTGCTCCTGGGTCCCAGGAGCCCACACTCCACCTCTCTCTCACCTTTGTTTCTGGAGTTCCATCTCTGACCTGTTCGGCCCTTCCCTAAGGACCGGGAGAGAGGCCAGCTTTGGAGGCCAGTTTGGAAGCAGGAGATGGGGTGGTGGAGGCCAGCATACACTCTCATTGCAGGGAACAGCAGCCGCTTTCAGGCCGAGCTCTGTCAGAAGCATTGGCAGAACCTGCCCCCCAGTAAGTGCCAGAGCACCCCCCACAATCCCCGGAAAGAGACCGGCAACATGTGGGGCCTGATGGTGGTTGCCCAGCTGCTGGCTGGCATCGGGACGGTGCCCATTCAGCCTTTCGGGATCTCCTACGTGGATGACTTCTCAGAGCCCAACAACTCACCCCTGTACATCTGTGAGTCCCAGGCTTGGAGAGGAGTGTGGGGAGGGGCCGGGTCCTGACTCGGCACTTGCTGAGGTCCTGAGGGCTTGAATGGAGGTCTGACCATCTTTGCCCACACCCTAGCAGAAAGCCCTGGAATGCCAGCCACTTCCCAGCTGTGTGATCCGGGGCAGGTGGCTGAACCCCAGGGCCCCAGGTTCCTCACCTGCAGAACAGGGCTGATGTCACCTGTGCGCTGGGTGGCTGTGAGGTCACGTGAGATGATGTACGTAACCACTTAGCCCATGTCAGGCATTGGGTACATCTGAAACCAAAGCAGCTACTGCTGCCGTCCGGCCCTCCAGGCACAGACCGCGATGCACGTCTCCTCCGAGCCATCCACTGCAGGACAGGAGGGCCTCAAAGGAGCCCGTGCAAAGCAGATAGCAGATGACCCTCTGAACGCCCAAATCCTTCCTGTAGAACAAGCCACACTGAGCATCCTCAGGACCTATAGCCCAGACCAGAGAGACCACACCCTCCGGTCCCATAAGCTCCCACCGGGGCCACCGGCATCACATCCACAGGGACTTTCACTCATTAGCAGAAACCTGGGCTGGCATTTTGTAATTACCATCGAGGCCATTTCCTTCCTGGCAAGCAGGTCTCACTGGCAGTTGTTTGGAGGAGAAACAGCTTTGCTTCTGCATGTCTTGGGATCCTATGTGGTTGGGGTGGACAGAAGAACGCAGCTTTGCCTGTGGGAGATGACCGAGGTGTGAGCTTGTCAGGGCCAGGGGACAGTTGGGGTGACATCTCGGCTCAGCTTGGGAACCTGGGGCTGCAGAGCCCCTCAATCTCCTTTAGCCTTCTTTCCCTGGCTTCCATCCCCAGCCATCTTATTTGCCATCTCTGTATTTGGACCGGCTTTTGGATACCTGCTGGGCTCTGTCATGCTGCAGATCTTCGTAGATTATGGCCGGGTGGACACAGGTGAGTGTGTGCCGGGGACACCCATCCCCAGTTCCACCAGGTAGTCCCCTCCCCCCATCCAACCAGGGCAGAGAAGGGAGCTTCAGCTCCACGTGCCCACTGCCCTCCTCAGGCACTCCCTCAGCCCTGCATTCCTCAGACAGCAGGGAGTAGACAGGTGCATCACTGCTCACAGGGTCCGTGCCTGCCCTGGGAAGGAGCCGCTGCAGTGGACACACTTTCTGCCCCCAAGGAGCTCTCAGCAGGAAGCCCTTAAGCCCTGTGGGTTGCAAACCCTTTGTAACAATGAAAATACATCCTGCATTTCAGATATTTACATTATGATTTATAACAGTAGCAAAATTATACTTATGAAGTAGCAGTGAAAATATTTTATGGTTGGGGATCACCACAACATGAGGAATTGTATTAAAGGGTCCCCGCATTAGGAGGCGTTAGGAAGGTTGAGAACTACTGCTTAAAATCTAGGGTAGGGCCTCAGGCATTGTCACACACCTGCCCATCATGGTGGTAGCATTAAAAATATTCCTGTAGTTCTTTGAATCCAAGATGTTGCTGGGGTGGGGGGTTGTTTGGTTCTGTTTTTTGTTTTTAAGATTTAGTGAGTGCTGTTTGAAGAAAAAAGGAATAGTCTAATACACACCTGGATGAATGACTCACACTGGAAGGGCTTAGGGGTTTACTGTGTGGGCACCACCTGTGTCTCATGCTGGTCGCGCTTCTTACTAGCTAAATGATCTTAGGCTAGTGATGTCATCGTTCTGTGCCTCAGTTTCCTTATCTATAAAATGGCGCTAATGGAAGTAAAATAGAGTATGTGCACATTAGAATAAGCCTGATAGATACTAAGCGGTTAACAGGTACACTCTTGTAACCCTCAAAGAACAGTATGGATTAAGTCATTGTGTATCTTAAAATGAGAGGATATAGACACAAGTATAAGTACTGGGTTAACTGTTTGGTAGGGGCCAAGTCCCAGGATGAATCCACTCAAGTCCTGTTGCTTTTGTGAGTGCGTCCATCACCACCCAGCCTCTCACAGGAGGACAGGGAAGGTCAACGCTGTATCAGAGGGATGGGCAAAGTGCTGGGGAAGTTCAGCTGCAGGAGAGGGTGCTCCTGTCTGAGGCAATCTGAGAGGGCTTTCTAGGGAGGTGATACCCTCATGCCTCCATATCTGGAGCCATGACAGGTGGGTGGGATTTCCATGAGGAATGAAGGGGGAGGGAAGGCCTTCTCATTGGGAGGTAACTCCCTGAACATAATCAAGAGGGTGAAGAGTGTGGGGTGTTATGTGAAGTGCCTGCTTGCCTCAAGATATGGGCACATACCCTTCAGTGCCCAGCACACAGGTCAGGGCATGCCCCTCGCACAAAGAATTAGCAAGTGTGAGATCATACCACCACAACATACCACCAGAGCATACCACCAGAGCCCAGACTCTTGTCCTCAGGGGTGCAGACTCATAATGTCATCTGTGTGGTGTCATCTGCCTCTACTTCAAATAAAGTTTAGAAAGCTAACGGGAATTTTCCACCTCAGGATTGAGCCATCTTTGCCCTTTTGCTGGCACTTGCTGAATTGGTCCCAGGCAGTCCCTGCCCAAACAGATCGGCAACTGAGCCCCCATCTACCCTGACAGTGCTCAGGTTTGACTAAACAATTCTTCCACCTTTTCCTTCCCTCCCTCTGTGCCTGGGTCATTTCTTTCTTTTTCCTTTTTCTTTTTTTGCAGTTTTTGGCCAGGGCTGGGTTTGAACCCACCACCTCCGGCATATGGGGCCAGTGCCCTACTCCTTTGAGCTACAGGCGCCGCCCTGCCTGGGTCATTTCTTTACACAGAGGAACATGATGGCACACCAGTAGATGTGTGTAAAATTTCCAGGGGAAAGCTTCTCCTCTGGAGGCCAGGCAGCCCACACTGATAATTCTTTAGGCTTCTAAGGATCATGGTGCTTCCTTTTAGGGACCAATAAAGTTGGGAGGCAGTAGAATTCAATAGTTAAGTGTACAGGTTTGAGTACCAGAGGACAAAGGTTTGAAACTGACCAGCAAAATGGCCCTTACGAGCCTTAGCCTGGGACAAGGGACTTCACCTCTCAGATCCTGAGTTTCCTGATTGGTTAGAGGTAGACAGAGGTAACTCCTACCCCATAGACTTGCTGGTAAGGCTCAGTGGGATAGCAGATGTCAAGCATGTGACCTAGGGTCTGGCCCTCAGGAGAGTCAGCTCCTTTCACCAGTATTCTTGCCAAGGGCTGGGAATTAACAAGGTGAGCTGAAGATCCTGCTCCCTTTAGCTGGGAGCATTCTGATGTTCTGCTCTGGGCCTCAGTTCTCTGCGAATACCAGAATGGCCCAGAGAGGGAATGTTGTCTCAACCAAGATTCTAGCTCATGGCTTATTTCTTCTCCATTGTGGGAAGAGAGTCAATAAAACTCCCCCTCAACAGAGCACCTCCTTCCAGGCAGGTGAGATTGTACATTCATTCAACAAACACTTGTATCCTTTGGTTTCTCTTCAGCTGCAGTTAACTTGACCCCAGAAGACCCCCGATGGATTGGAGCCTGGTGGCTAGGCCTGATCCTTTCTTCGGCCTTCTTGGTTCTCAGCTCTTTCCCCTTTTTTTTCTTCCCTCGAACAATGCCCACAGGAGTGGAGGTAAGGTTCTGTGAACCTAAGACTCTACTTGTAGGAGTTTAAGAAAGAGAGGTAGGAAATAAACAGAGCCGAGATGCTGCAGAAGGTTAAGATAATCCTGGGTAAAATCAAAACAAGTTTCATGATGCAAGACTTCTCAGAGGCTTCATGAGATGAGGATGCTAATGAATTTCCAAAAGGTCATATCTCCTCAGGGTTCCCTTACCATGTTAGCATCTCAAGGATGAGGAGGGCTCTAGGAAAGAGTCTGGTAAATGCTCAACCCATCTAAATTGGGCTAAAGAGTTAAAAGCCAATAAAAGCCAAGTGTGACCCTGCACTGTTGAGTTTTGCATTTAATAGACTCATTGTGTCTGCACCTGAGGGACTGAGTAAGGGGATTCCTAGCACTGAACAGTGTCAGGTACTGAGAATGGAGAGTGACCTTCTTAGTCTCATCCGGTAAGATCTGTGGAGAAAGGAATCAGGGGAGGATGAGAATGGAAAACAAGGAAGAGAAGTCTGGGAGGGGGTCTTGATGGTCAGCTGAAGGGCCTAAACCTGTTCTATACCTGTGGAGTTCTGGGACATGGCAGTGACCAAGGGACTACTTGGGTGGCAACATGACAGTGTGGGTGAGGTTGAGAGGTCTGGGAAGAACAAAGGCTGGAAATCCAAAGAGGCCAGTGCAGAGGCCCAGACAAGAGATGGGGATCCATCCACAGCTGTCAGAGGGCAAGGACAGGGCACAGACAGCCATTCCTGGAACAGGCACCCAGAGGAGTCAACAGCTAAATTGGAGGAGAATGGGATAAAGTTTATGCTCTATTTATGTAGAAATAGAGCTCAGTATTTGGCAATGAAGTGTATGAAATCTCTTCCCCAGGTGAGGAAAGAGGAACAGGGTCAGGAGGACCTTGACTTGTCTTGGAAAAGAATGTCAGAGGCTGGCAGCACATTGTGGGAGTTTGGGGTCAGGCAGCCCTGAGTTTGAATGCAGCTCTGCTACTTACAAACTAGCTGAGTGATCTTCATCAAGTTTCTTTGTTCTTGAGCTTCCTTTTCCTTAAAATACTCTAGATAATTAGAGTACCTATCTGGGAAGGAAGTGGTGAGAAATGAGACAATGCGTGTGGAACACTGGGCATGGTGCCCAGCATGGAGTAAGCTCTCAATGAATGGGAGTGCCTGTTCCTGGGGATGAATTCCCGGGAGCATCCTGATGGTGTCAGAGCTCAGGGGCCTCTTGTCTGGAAGTGCCTGTTCCTGGGGATGAATTCCCGGGAGCATCCTGATGGTGTCAGAGCTCAGGGGCCTCACATCTGGGGGGTAGCACAGATGGGGGCCTCAGGCTGCTGCTGACAGGTTGGAAGAGGTAGGCAGGTTCTCTGGGATAGCATGCCCCTAAAGTGCAGGGAAAGGGTTACTGTAGGGACCCAGAGAGGAGACGGAAAGGGAGAGCTGGACATGGGGCATCCCAAGCCAGAGTGTCCCAGAAGCCAATGGCCCATGGAGTCTGAGGGCACGGGGAAGTCTAACCATGATAGAGAGAACCAGGGGTGGGATTCAGGAGTATACCTTTGGCATCAGTCATGGGAAAGTTAGATACAAAATAATATGCCCACAAGTATCGTGGGAGGCCTTGGCATGGTTGTGTTCTGGTTGTCAGCCAAAGCCCCAGGCTCAATGAAATGTGGCGGGTGTTTGCTTCAAGAGTGTGTTCCCTGGATGCCCTCCAGACCCGCAAGGCCCTGAGCCTCTGACATCGCAGAGTTGAGGGCCTGACGATGGAAGCTGCAGTCAGCCTGGGCCATTAACTTTTAGCCCCTTTTGCTGCCTTCAGAGGTCTCCTGCCATGGTGGATGAAGCAAGGATGATGGAGGACAACGGCTCAAGAGGCTCCGTGGTGGATTTTATTAAACGTAACTGACTGGGCCGGGGGGTGGGGGATGTGCAGGGGACCCTGGCCCATGTGTGCTGTGTGGTAAGGGGCAGTGGGAGGAGGTGCCCATCTCCTAGACGCACCTGCAGCTCAGGGTACCTACTCTGCGGGTACCCGGAAACCAAACTCAGGCAGGGTCAGTCCTGCACCCCTGCCCCACGGTCTGCCCTCATGTTCTTTCCTCTCCTCCCCTCATGTGACATGCTGATCACGTGAGGGGACAGTTTCCAGGGTCAGTCCTATTTCTGCCTGCCCATCACTTGATTTCTTTCAGTACATCCTCATTTTATTTAGCCCATGAGTATGTTATGGGGGGGTCGAAGCAGCTGTGGGCCCCTAGACTGGCCAGTGAACATCTTAGGGCCTCAGATTCTGCCCTAAGGAAGAGGGAGGCAGGGTAGGGGCACCCGTGGTAGCTGCTGCAGAGGTCTGGCTCCTGCTGACAGTGGTATGTTTACAGGGTTTCCTCGCATCTTCCGGAGGCTCTTGATGAACCCCCTCTTCATACTGGTGGTGCTGGCCCAGTGTACCTTCTCCTCCGTCATCGCCGGCCTCTCCACGTTCCTCAACAAGTTCCTGGAGAAGCAGTATGGTGCCTCTGCGGCCTATGCCAACTTCCTCATTGGTGAGTCTGGAGGGCGCTGCTGGAGCTGGGCAGGGGCCAGGTGCAAGCCAGACTGGACACAGACAGGAGCTGGGGGAGGACTGCCCAAGAGAAAGAATTTTAAGGACATTTTTCCTGGTTGACAACCTAGAATGTTCTTGGCAGATTTCTGGTACTCCTTCCAGTCAGAAGTGGGTGGAGGCTGGGGACTGCCTTCCTCCCCATTGAGGGGCTGGAAGTCTAACAGCCTCACAAAGGCCTTGACATCAGCAGGAGAAACAGAGGAAAGAGGGAGGATTGGATCTGGGGTTTGGAGGCACACAAATGCCTCCTGGGTTTTTCTTTCTTCTCCTGGGACTTGAATACATTTGCTTGAATAAGAAGGTATGTGGCCCAGAGATTCTCAACCCAGGCTGCACTTCAGACTCTTCTGCAGAGCCTTACAAAATGCAGATACCTAGACCAATGAAGCCAACATGTCTTGGCTTGGCATCAGTATATTTGACAACTAAGGTTGAGAACCACTGATGTGGTCCCGCCAAGTGGTCAAGGAAATGACTGGGCCCAACCCATAGGTGAGCTTAACCATATGGATTGGCAAGTTACTCTCAAAGTCATGAGTCTTTGAGAGTAACTTCCCTGCCCCCTCTATGTGGCCTTTGGCTGTGACTTTACCCCTCTGACCTTCAGGGGTCATCACTCTTGCATGGCTGACCCATCTAGTCACAGTGAAGATGCAATGGACCATGTAATGAAAGGTGCTTAATAAATGCACATTCAACCCATATCCCTCAGGCTGCAAAGGCACCACTTCTTTGTTCTTTGCAATAGACAGGTCAATCCTCTATGTCAAGATAACTCTCTAGATCAGCGATTCTCAATCTGTGGGTCTCGACCCACAGGAACTGTATTAAAAGGCCTGAATCAGGAAGGTTGAGAACCACTGCTCTAGATGCATTGGCAAACAGTAAATGCTGAATTAATGTCAGCTATTACAATTATTTTTAACATATGCCATGTTCCTTCGTGAAGCCATGCTCCTTTCTTGGTGGTCCAGCTCTGTGAGTCTCATCCACACACATTCCCAGGGCTATGCACCTGAACTGGCTCCTTCGCTCCATCTACAGGTGCTGTGAACCTCCCTGCTGCAGCCTTGGGGATGTTATTTGGAGGAATCCTCATGAAGCGTTTTGTTTTCTCTCTGCAAACCATTCCCCGAGTAGCTACCATCATCATCACCATCTCCATGATCCTCTGTACCCCTCTCTTCTTCATGGGATGTTCTACACCGGCCGTGGCCGAGGTCTACCCCCGCAGGTAAGGGGGTAAGGGGTATGGAGATGCTTTCTGCTAAGGCCAGAGCCTCAATCTGACTGCCATTCATCTTCCTTCCTGCCTCCTTGACTCTTCTGGGCTACTCACTTTTGATCTAATATCAAGTTTCCACACCATAATGGTGAGTACTCTGGACTCTGATCTAATCATTTATATGGCTACTTAGATAATCGGGTCTTGAATGTCATGTTCCCATATGAGATCAAAGGGTTCCAGTGGGCCACCAGCATTCACAGTTAGGGTTCTGTTTTTTTAAAAAGCATCAACAACTAATTCATTTGGTTTCTGTAGGGCTGTAAGCCACAGGCACCAGGAAATAAGCTATGTTTAGCATCAGCTCTGTGGTAGCTAGAATTACAGAGTCTCACTGAGCTGCTGAAGAAAGACAAGAGGGGACTTGTAAAGGTCTGGAGAGGAACAATGAAAGTGATGGCAGACGTAAAAAATTAGGGCAGGTAAGGAGGAGGGCAGGTAAAATCTACCTGTCAGTTTGCATAAAGCGCTTCGGGCCATGGTTTTAAGCCTGGCTTTATATGTTTAGGATGGACTTTAGAGCCCAGTGAAGGGAAGAATGCTGAGCAAGGAGCATTTTTATTTTTTTCCTGGTGCTGCCTTTCAACAAGCTTTTCTTTTAGACTTTGCATAAAGAGGTTGCAACATTTGGTGACAACCTTGGTGTTTTCTCTTTCTCTTTGAAATAACCTCCTCCTGTCTTTGGTCGGTGAAAAAGAGAAGGGAGGGTCACTCAGGGTGGAGACTAACCCCTGGTGGGTGCTACTCTTCTCAGCTATGGGTTGAGAGATGCTAAGAAGCCTTTGGGCTTCCTCTGAGAGTTTAGCATGTAGCTTTGTCATCAGATAGGCCTGGGTTCTGGTTTGGGGGCCCTTTAGTACTTGGGGGAAGTTACTAATCTAAGTTTCAGTTTTCTCATCCACAAAAGATGAATAATTGTAGACTTTTTGCAATGATTATACATTAAAAGCCCCTGGGCACAGTTCCTGGCACGTAACAGATGCCCTGTAAATGTTAAATATCATTAGCACAATTATATTAGTGAAATATCTGGACTCTGGTTTGTCAGCCCGTATCCCAACCTCCCCCAGAGAAGGTCATGACTATCAGATAGGCAGGACATTGGAAACAGTAAGGTCAACCTGTGAAATACCCTTGGTTGACACTCAGGGGGTTAGAGTAACCAGGCGATGTCTACACTGACCCAGGAGACAGGCAGCAAGTGGGAGCTAATTGCCTCAAGGGTTCTCGGCTGTTGTCTTCAGCCTGAGCCCAGCTGGAAGAGGAGGGAGGTCACATATTGCCTGTGACTTTCTCATTGCAACTGCCATTCTGTCACCAAGTGCTAGTTATCCCCACTCCTTCTGTGGCAGGGGTTTATGGACCAGGCCTTCTCAGCTGACTAATTGTTATGTTTGGGCTCCAAATACCAGAAGAAACAGAGGTGCCGTAACCACAGAACAGTGGCAAATTTTTTGTTGGCTCCATGAGGCATAATTCAGATCCCAGGGTGGCGCTGGCCCAAGACAAATAGAGATGCGCAGGCACATCAGTTGGCCAAGAACTTGCAGTGGGCTGGGGTGTAGAGTTTTTTCTTTGGTCTTGCTTTGTTTGATTCCCCGTTTCCTTTTTTGCTGGCAGCACATCAAGTTCTATACATCGGCAGCCTCCTGCATGCCGCAAGGACTGCTTGTGCCCAGATTCTATCTTCCACCCAGTCTGCGGGGACAATGGAGTAGAGTACCTCTCCCCTTGCCACGCCGGCTGCAGCGACATCAACATGAGCTCCGCAGCCTCCAAGCAGGTGGTAAGGGTGGCTGGAGTCCTTCCTGGAGGCAGGAGGAGCCCTGTGGGGTCTGGGAGCTTGGTGTGTATCCTCCGGGACTGCTCCCTGGCTCAGGGATAGGCAGGGCTCCACAACTGTCTTTGTGGACCTCTTGGCCTCCTTTGAGCCACACCCATCCTCTCTCTTCATCTCCTCTTCCCTCAGGACATAACCAGATGTTGACAGCCCAAAGTCAATTAAAGATTGGCCAATGTCCAACTAATGCACATTCCTGAGACCTACTAATGTTCACAGCAGAAGCAAGTCAGAGTACTCCTTCAGCCAAGGACTTTCAGCCTCATCCTTCTGGGTCTTGCATCCTGGCCATGTTGAAGGCCATTTGCACTGGCCCAGATCAATCGAGGGCAGAGGGCCCCTGTGACATGCAACTGGAAGGTTAGAGCTGGAAGCCGTGGCTGAGAACATTTTGTTCAACCCCTCAGCTCCCAAGTGTGGACATAATGACTGGCCTGAAGTCACGCAGCTACGTAGGGGCTGATCTGGGGCTAGAATCCAGGGCTCTGCCTCAATCTGGTCAAGGCCATGTAAATCCTGGCCACCAGCCTTTTACTTGGACAGCCTACATTCTATTCTCTCTAGGCCAGGGCCTATCCATCTCTTTGTGGAGACCTTTTAGGAATAGCCAGCAGCAAACCAATTTGAGTCAGTCATTTAATTATTCAACAAATAGCGAACAAGAGGCACACCCACAGGTGCTGAGGATAGGGGAGTGAACCCATCAGCCAAAGTTCCTGTGCTCATGGAGTTTGCATTTTATAAACATATGCACAAGAGAGTTTTAAATAAAGTAACCCATGCCATGGAAAGATTTAATGGGACAGGGAGGTGACATTAGAACTGAATGAACAGGAGAAGAAACCCCAATGAAAAACCTGGGAGCAAAGCATTCCAGGTAAGGGGAATAGCAAGGGCATGTCCCCAGGACACACAGGTACTGATGTGCTCTAGGAGAAGAGAGATGACACCAAGACTGACCCTGAGTGAGGAGTGTCACACCCAGCCAGGCTAGGAAGCAGGCAGGAGCCTCTGATTGGAAAGTCTATGCAGTTACCATAGGGATGCCCCAAGGAGAGGAATGTGCCTCATTCCTGTAAATCTGTGGACGGCATGGGCAAGGCCAGCTCCCCCTTAGCGACCCTGTTTCAGAGGAGAGGACCACAGCCATCTCTGCGGGCAAAGGAGTGTGCGTCTCAGGCAGAGGGAGGATGAGGAACCTGGACAGGATGCTCTTTCAGTTGCCTTCCAGTTAGAGAAGTCTATGGTGGCTTCTGCGGCTTTCTTATCTTTACTTACTTCTGACTCACCTAATTCCAGAAATAATCTTGGCAAGTTTCCAATAATAGCATAAGTTCATCAAAATAGAAATCTAGTAGTATATTATCTGGAAACAAATAATAAATTATAAGGAAAAAAAATCTGTATTGGGTGGTGCCTGTGGCTCAGTGAGTAGGGTGCCAGCCCCATATACAGAGGGTGGCGGGTTCAAACCCAGCCCCAGCCAAACTGCAAACTGTAACCCCTCCCCCCCCAAAAAAATCTGTGTTTATAAAATCCAGGCTGAGGATGATAACAGCAATAATATCTTCTGAGCTTCCTAGGAGCCATGGTAACATAGTTTCCTTGACTAGTAGAAGGAAATACACTAGCTGATTAGTCCCAATGTATGGCCTAGAACTGTTACAATACTTGACTGGTCATAGAATGGTCAATCAGACACTGCAGGAAGGAAAATAAAGACCACCAGACTAGAGCAGTGGCCACCAAAGTGCATTTTACAATAGTAGCAAGCCAAACATGAAATGGGCCTTTTCTCCGAAGGAGTCCTTTATATGCAGAAGGAATTCCTCTCCGGCAGGCAGCTCCCATAAAGTCCTGACAGATGCAGAGCTCAGGAGATTTTAATGTGTTCCCACTGCTTTCCTCCTATTCCTACCTCCCCCTGCAACAAACACTCAAATGGCAAAAACAGCAACCTGTGAACCCACCGCCGCTGGACATGGGGTGGTGTGGCTCCAAGTAGAGCCTTCTCAAGTCCCTGGCTTCCAGCTGGGCTGAGCTGGACACCCAGCAGCAGGGTAACTACTAGGGGAGCCTCGCTCATGCCAGAAGACGGCTTCTGTTACCCAAACAGTGACAGAGGCGCCACCCCTGGAGCATTCTGAAACCCCCACCTGGTCTCCTTAGCCTCACCCAGCTCCCCTGGGGACCTGGAGGACACAGTGGGTGAAAGCTGGGGGAGTCTCTGGAAAGAGCTGGTGCAGATGTTTGGAGCGTGGTGTGTGGAGATGTGTAACAGTAGACTTTCCTGCGGGGTGTGGAAATGTGGTAACAGTAGACTTTCCCTCCTTTCCTTGTCTTTCCTCTTCAAGACCTATTTGAACTGCAGCTGTGTGAATGGGGAGTCTGCCACAGCAAAGTCAGGATCATGCCCTATCCCCTGCGCCCACCTCCTGCTCCCGGCCATCTTCCTCATCTCCTTCGTGTCCCTGATAGCCTGCATTTCCCACAACCCCCTCTACATGATGGTTCTGCGGTGAGTGACGCCTCCGGGGCCCCAGGCCTGGCTGCTTCCCCACATCTCCCTTTGACACTGTGCCCAGTTGCTCACTTCCTGTCTCTCCTCCCTTTTCTGGCCCTCAGGGTCCTTTAGACAACAACGCACACGGTCCTTTTGGTAATATGGGAAAATAATACTGGCAGCAGCTGTGCTGAGAGCCCTGCCTGGCAGGCTCCGTGCTCCCTGAGTCCCTCAGGGGTGCAGGCCCTGTGATCACCCCCACTCTACACGTGGCAGGTTAAATCTCTAGCCCAGGATGGCAGAGCTGAATGGCTGAGCCATGCTCTGGAAATGCCAATAGATTTGCTTGGTTTTAAATCCTAAAGGAACTGAGAGGAGAGGAGAGAATTCAACTGAGTGCACAAAACCAAGGCAAGAATGCTGACCGAGTGCTTGGGCCTTTTCTAGTCTCTGCTCCCTGTGGCCCTGACTTAATGCTGGCTTAAACATTAAGGAAAGTTCCAAGACAGAGGAGGGCCTGGGGAAAAGGATAAAAATGAGAAAATCCCAGTATGCTTGGATCTGGGACCAAGTCCTCAGGTCAGGAAGGGAAAGGCCCGCCAAGCAGGAGGGGAAGGGAGAGGGAGGAGAGGTGTCCCATTACAGTTGGCGCTGAAGCGCCTCTGAGGTTTTTACAGGGAATGACCCTTCCTTCACCTCACTGGCTGCAAAGGAGAAAACATTTCAACCAAGTTAACTTAACCCACCCCCTGCCCTCACGCCTGTCCTCACCCACTTATAAGCAGAGAGGGAAGAACACAGGGTTTGGACTCCTGGGGCCCATCACAGTCCCTGTAGTACCACATACTGAATAAATGTCTTGGGTGTTGCTTAACCTCACCAAGCCTCAGTTTCCCCATTTGTGAAATAGGGATAATGATTTTGACTTCAAAGGGTTGATGTCAGGACTATATATATAATAACTTGCTTTGTAAATATAAGGTGTTCTACAGATTGGTTAATTATCACTATTAACCAAATTACAATAATAATTATTAACAGCCAGCTAGGTACCCAAGACTTATTTTCCCCAGAAGGCTAGGAGATGAGGAAGGAACAGAAGCAGCCACTTGTTTGGGGTCAGGGATTTTACCCCCTGTCTAAGTTAGCTGTCAAGTTAGCGTGTAAACTTCCAAACTACTATTTCAAGGATGCTGGCAGAAGATCTGAGGCTCCCCTGGGTCAAAGACAAAGGACTTTAACACAGCACAGAAAGTAGCATGAACTCATGGTGTGTCAGCTGTCCTCACTCCCTAAATCCTATAGGGGTGACACAGAGAGGCCCAGGTGTTTGCTTTGTAGGAAGGCTGAGTGTGGGAGAGCTATTGCTTACACGGTGAGCTGTGAGAAAGATCACTCTTGGTCTAGGAGAAACTTCAACCACAACCCTGAGAAACGGCCCAGGAAAAGAGCACTCAGGACACTGCATTCTTAGCATACTTGGCAAGAAAGTGCAGGGGTGCCCGGAGCCCGTGGCATAGTGCTTCTCCAACACCACTGTCACCCTCTCCTCTGCTGTCCCTGATCCTGTGCATTCCAAGGACGGACACTTTCAGCTCAGGCATCACAGTGGGTTTCCGTTCTGTGCCCCAGGTCAGATGGATCATGATTGACCCTCTGGCCCTGAGATAAATGTGCATAAGGCCATGGAGAGGACAGGGGACAGGGTAAGGAAATCTCTCAGGGAAGACCCTAAGCAGTAAGGGAGAGAACAATCCCGGTCCCAGAGGACTTCTGTCAAACACCGCGGATGGGGAGGATGTGGAGAACAGAGCATCCTTCTAGCCACAGAATGGGCTCTTCTGGAAAATCTCCAAATCTGGCCATGGCAGGGGTGAGACTGGAGAGGAGGCCCCAGGATCTAATCCTGCAGGGAAAGACGACAGATGGACACTACGTAGCATAAAGAAGATGAGGCATACAGATGACTTTGTGGTCACCCCAGCATTATTTGACTCAGTCCTGGCTCCCAGCCAGCCATGAGAACACAGGTTAGGTGTGAAGCATAACTGAAAACACGGAAAGAGAGAGAGTGGCCAGGAAGCCAGCCTTAATTCAGGGCGCATGGGGCAGAGACCGGAAGGGGCCCAAGATCTCAATCAAAAGCCAAATTGGGGTGCCCAAGTCCCGTTTAGTTGAGAATCTAGGAAGTCTGCCCAGGGTAAAGGCCAAGACATGGCAGGGGATTCGGGGTACTTTCCTCTGAGGGGTCCTAGTGCTCCTTTCCCCTGGCTAGACCCAGTGAGGTCCCCCCTCTGGGCCATCCCTCAGGGGGATTCGAAGATGCTCTCCTTCCAGTTTGCTAACAGAACTGTGGTTATGGGACTGAAGCAAACCAAGTGGAGACCTGGGGACTACTACTGAGCGCCCCTCCTTGCTGACCCCTCAGCCCTGAAGGCTTTTCCCGAAAAGCACCTCGGGGAGTGTGTGTGCTCAGAGCAGAAAGACCTGCAGGCCGGCTCCCGGCTCGCCACCTTGTGTGGGGCGCCCTTCCTCTCCCACTCCCCAGACAGGATGGGAGGGCCTGGGCCCTTCTGAACCCGGTTCCCCATCCAAACACATTTCCCTCTCCCAAAGGAAGAGTGGCAGAGGCAGGACTGGCTTCATAATTTTTAGGCCCTGATGCAAATGTAAAACCCCTGGCTCAAAAATTAAGAATTTCAAGACAGCCTCTGCAGAGCATTAAGGCTAAAGTGGGGCTTCTCTGAGAATGGAGTTCTGTGCAGCTGCGCAGTTCACACACCCACAGAGCTGGCCCAGAGTAGGGAATTCTTTTAATTGTACACAGAGCCTGCTGCCCAGGGGTCCTAGTCACACTTGCACCAGACTTTTTACTGGGCTGAGACACCCTATCGGAGTTGTTCAGATCTGCCATGGTCAACTCGCATGCCAGCATCCTTGTCTCTCTGCTTCTAGCCTTTTCCACCCTTGGCCTCTTGAAGCAGACTATGGGCAGGGGTTCTCAGACTCGACTGGACATGAGAATCTCCTGGAGGGCTTGTTAAGGCAGATCTCTAAGACCACCCCCAGGGTTTCTGACTCAGTAGGTCTGGGCTGGTGCCTGAGAATCTGCATTTCTAACAAGTTCCCAGAGCACGCTGATAATCCCAGCTGATGATTCAGGGATTGCGCTTTGAGAACCACAGCCACAAAGAACGAGGGCATTCAGCCAGGTCAATCAGGCCACTTACAGCAGGCTCTGATCTCCCCTGAGGTGGTCTGCCCCTGACCACGGGGTAGTGCAGCTCTGCATCCTCCCACTGCTGATTTCCTGTCTTCCTTTTCAGTGTGGTGAACCAGGAAGAAAAGTCATTTGCCATTGGGGTTCAGTTCTTGCTGATGCGCTTGCTGGGTAAGTGTCTAGGACCCCCTCCCCGAGCCGCGGCCCCAGGATGCGGGGTTCAGGGCAGGGAAGTGGGAAGGCCCAACCCATCTGCATGGTAAGAGAAGCTTGCAAGATCAATGGCAGATGACAAGACCCCCTGTGCATAGTTTCCCCAGTAGCTTGAGATTAGGAAAGATTCCCTCTATGGCACTAATTCCAAACTAATTTATGTATGAACAATGAAAAATAGACACAACTGAAATACTTAACAGACAGTTAAAGGCAGGTATTTTAAAATCTTTCTCCAAGAACTTGTGGTAAGAACAAATCCTTGCATTCCTGCCCCAGCCAGAACAGAAGCTGAGCCCAACCTTGGCTTCCTTCCTACTGCTCCGACTTCACTTCTACTGCTATTCAACAAAAAAGTTTCTTGTGGGGCTCTTTATGGCAAACTTGCCTGCCCTCAGGCAGCCCAGAGCCCATGGGAGGAGTGGGGCTGTACAGTGATCAGATCAGCAGTGCCTCACGGGGAACACCGGCTCTCCCTGGGTACATGGGCTGGGTGGTGGGGACCATTGTAGGTGCTTCCTAGGACCTCTCATGCTGGGCTGTCCCTTCGTGATCCATCCATCCATGTACTAGATTTTTGTTTTTCCTTGAGACAAGAGTCTCACTATGTCGCCCTGGGTTGAGTGCCGTTGTGTCACAGCTCACAGCAACCTCCAACTCTTGAGCTTGAGCAATGCTCTTGCCTCAGCCTCCCAAGTCACTGGGACCACAGCCACCCACCACAACGCTTGGCTGTTTTTTTGGTTGCAGTTGTCATTGTCGTTTGGCAGGCCCGGGCTGGATTCAAACTCGTCGGCTCTGGCGCTCGTAGCTGGCGCCCTAGCCGCTGAGTACAGGCACCAAGCTACATGTATTAGACTTAACACCAGGCATTAATATGGGGATCCTGAAATAATACGGAGGGACCAAATTCAACTGAGGTTGTATTAATATTTATTAAGAATCTGGTGGGTGCAAATCGCAGAAGGGAATGTGGAGAGTCCCGAGAGAGGATGTCGGTTACTAGAAGGTGTACATTCTAACTTTAAATGGGGAAATCCTAAGAGCACGCTGTGTGCTATCACCCAGGAGGCCAGGTCCACTGCTCTCTGCGGTGGTTTCCATCTTCATTCTGGGGTGTGGGTGATGTCCCTCCTGAGGCTGGCTGAATGGGAACCTCTGCAGGGCCCATTCTGACCCCAGGTCGGGTGAGGTATCTGATGGACAAACCAGCTTTTTCAAAGGGATCTCCTGGCCTCAGGCCACTTGCTCCCCTAGTCCCTGCTGAACTCCTATAGCGCCCTCAGATCCTGCACCTCTGTCCTGCATTATAGACACTGAGTACTCATGGCAGTGGGCTCTACCCATCCTCCTGGCTGAGGCTAAGAAAGACTGTTGTCATCACAGTACCTTGTTTTTGTGTTTCTAACTTACTATTTATAACTTGCTTTAAAACCTCTCAGGGGCTTGGCGCCTGTGGCTCAGCGGGCTAAGGTGCCAGTCACGTACACCTGAACTGGCAGGTTCGAATCCAGCCCGGGCCCGCCAGACAACAATGACGGCTGCAACCAAAAAATGGCCGGGCGTTGTGGCGGGCGCCTGTAGTCCCAGCTACTCGGGAGGCGGAGGCAGGAGACTCGCTTGAGCCCAGGAACTGGAAGTTGCTGTGAGCTGTGATGCCACAGCACTCTATCCAGGGCTACAGCTTGAGGGTCTGTCTCAAAAAATAAAAACCTCTCCTGGGAAGGAAAGCTTGCATTTCTCCTGGCCCAACAAGCGGCTGGGATAGGCTCTGCTTCCTCCAGCAACCTTGAAAACAACTCTTACTCCTCAAAGCACTTGCTGCTTTTGTTTTTCTGTATTTGAGCTCAGATAACTCAATGTGGGGCCATAGTTAGAAAATCCAGGCCGGAGGAATTCCATTTATCACCTAAGAACACAATTTCTCTCTGGGGTAGGAAAAAGGACTTTTCTACGTATAAACTCCGGCAGGTTTAAAATTACCCACCAGGATTTGGTTGGAAATTTTTTTGGACTTCATTTCTACATAGGAAGGTGTCCTGGATGGTCAATCCATCTGACCAGTTTCCATCCCCCATTTGCCAGGAGACTTAGGAGTGTGCAGGGTCTGAGTAGCCAGGCTGCTTCTCGAAGTTTCCCGCTTAGGGGTGGGGCCACATAGAGAATATTGTCTCTTTCCTCTGGAGGCAGCATCTCACAGGGCTCTAAACAAAGTCTGGGAGGCTGTTCTTCACAATGTGGTTCTGAGAACAAGATGGCCCAGCCTGGGTATAAATCCTGGACAAGCCCCAAGTGTATAGAACTGCCTAGAACTGTGGCTAATGAGCAGGGTGGGAGATGTCCAAAATATATGTAATAGCCAGGAAAGTATAGTCTCTGTTGGACCAGGTCTTACTACGGCGCTTCCAGGAATTTCAGGGGCTGTGGACAATGACTGAGCAGACTGGGTGTTGAGAGGTCTTCAGGGGTGTTGTCTGATCTGATAGGACAGCTTGGTGTAGTGGAAGCACATGAGATGGACTTCTGTAGACCAGGGTTCAAATCCAGCCCTGACCTCCCTTTGCTATGTAACAGTAGGCAAGCCAGGCCCCCCTTCTGCCCTGCTAAGGTGAAGTCACCCACATCTCTGGGCCAGAGTGAGTACTTGAGAAGTTGATGTCCTCAAGAGCCTCTTGCTACAGGGTAGAGGTCAGTATATCTCCATGCGGGGCCAATCTCAAGCATGAGAATTATATTAGATGTCTGAGCTGGCATCAGGGTGAACTTTGTGACTCGTTTTGCCTTAAAAGAATGGCCCAGGTCCCTTTTTTCTTCTAAACCTACTGGTGAAAGAGAAATTCAGGCTTCAGTGAGAGCTATTCTGCTTTCCAAAGTCACTCATTCCCAAGGGCAGGGCAGAGCCATTCTCATACATGTGAACCATGCCAGGGCGCCACTCCCCACTCTGCCTGCAGCTCCATGTGACCTGGGCTCTCTGAACTCTTCCCCCATGACAGCTTGGCTGCCGGCTCCAGCCCTCTATGGTCTCACCATTGACTATTCCTGTATCCAGTGGAACTCACAGTGCTCTGGGAGGCGAGGGGCCTGCGCCTATTACGACAACGATACCCTCCGAGACAGGTGAGGGTCTAGCACATACATGAGTCAACGGGCCAGGCCCCAGGCCCAGGCAAAGGGCGGTCATCTGCCCGTGGCTACTGGGAGAGGCAGCAGTAGGAAGAAGGGATGGGGATGAGTGGAGTCTGAGAGAGGCCATGGCTGTGGGACAATTCCAGGCTAGCCTCCCAGTGCTCAGAGAGGGGCCTCCATCTGGCAGAGTTCTATGGGCAGGGAGGCCCAGCCCAGCTGTAGTTCTACATCCCTTCCAGCCACTTCACCTGTTGCATCATCACATGGCCCAGAAGCCGTGGGAGAATGGGCTCAAGAGGCTAGGGGACTGGGTGTGGGAGTGGTCGAGAAGGCCAGGAGAGGGACAGCCTGAGAGAGCAGTGAGAAGATGCCCGGAGGGCCCTCTGCTCAGACGTGAGGGCCCTCTCAGGCTGGCTAGAGTAGCCATGTCACCTTTGGCCCTCTGGGGGAGCCAGCAGAGGGATGACAAGAGCTGGATTAGGAGTCCATGCCTATTTCCTGCCTACCTCCCTGGGGGCTGGTACCCATTCACATCAATGGAAGGAGGGAAGGTGATTCCCATACAGTTGGTGCCAGATCGTTACCTACACGGTGCCCCCGCGTGCCCTGGGCCACTGTGAGCAGGAGGCTGCTCTTCCCAGTGGTCCTGGCCCTGGGACCTGGGCTGCAGAGTCCCCTCCCTCACCGGCCCTGCTGCCCCTGCTCCACAGGTACCTGGGTCTGCAGATGGGCTACAAGGCCCTAGGGATGCTGCTGCTTTTCTTCATCAGCTGGAGGGTGAAGAAGAACAAGGAGTACGACGTGCAGGAGAAGGCCGCGGGCCTCGTCTGACCTCTCTGGGCCATGCCTTGCGCCTGAGCATGGACCCTGTCACCTCCACACTTGCCTGCATTCATCAACGTTAACACATCATTCCCTTTACATTTTTTAAATAAGAAAGAGAACCCCGGTCACCATTTGCCTTCTCTGCCTCCTCTTCCCCAAAGTCCCTCCTGTAGATCCTAGGTGGGCCACAGTAGGGGAGCCAGGTCTTCCCACATGCCCAGGCTGTCGTCAGGGCTGGGTCCTCCAATGAGGATGTGCACTGAGGCAGCCTCTGCCCCTCACCAGCTCTGGCCAGGGGTTGGGGGCGGGGAGGGTGGGAGACATCATAAGTGGAGAGAGAAAAGGGTATCTGCCCTCCTTTCCTGGCAGCCCAACTCTTTCTGACTGCCCATGGCCTGCAGAGAAGTAAGAGGAAGGGAGTGGCTGAGTTGTTAAGAGCCAGAGCCATTGTACCTGGGTTTGGTATCTGCACAGACTGTGGGAGGGGCTGGCTCCCATCCCTCTGACGTCCTGCCCCTAGAGACCATTTAGGAAGTTGCCATGTTGGGAAGTATGGTCCCTGTCCTAACCCTGTGGATGGGTCATCCAGACTTTGTTCACGTGAACCCCAGACCTGTCTCTCCTTGGATCTATGCATGTCTATCCCTGTCTTTCTGAGGCCACATTTAAAACTGAGAAAGTCACAGCACAGTGAAGACCCCCAAGGAAGGCCTACAAAATGGTCCCAATACCCAGCCTCCCACCTCCCAAATATGGGATGAGACCCCGTCACCTCCAAGTAATGGGAAGACCCTCCCCATGTTACCCTGGGAGCAGATGAGTGGGCTTCACATGAAGTCCCTGTCTGGACTGAATTCAGCCTGTATCCTGAGGAGTAAGAGAGGCTGTCTGGGATGTCAACAAAGCATGTGAGCAAGCAGAGCAGATGTCAACTGTCACCAAGCAGATGACAAGCTGCAGCCCACACACAGAGGCCAGGAAAGTTGACCTTCCTGATTTCAAACACACTTGTATTCATCGCCATTTTCTCAGCCTCTTCTCACTGCCCCCAGAGGAGCAGGCACCTGCATTAAGAGACATTGCTGCTATGTGATAGAGGTTCAGAGACAGAAGTCAACAAAGGGAGCCTTTCAACAACAAATATGATATTTATTGGAGCCCGGCTTTGTGCAAGGCAGTGCCAGTGCTAGTGCATGGTTCTCTACTGAGCTTCCCTCAGCTCTTACCTCACCTCCCCCCATTTCCATGAGGGCCTCCTCCCAGAGTGGGCTCAGCAGACAGGGGTGGGGGGTGGGGATAGGCACAGCAAGAACCCAGAGATTGTCAGGATCCTGACCTCCCCGTCCATGCCGTCCAGGGCCCCACCAGACAGATACCTGGCCCACCAGGTTCTCTGGAGCAGCTGGGCATTGGGCACGCATGACCCTTGAATGCTACTCCTCATGGAAGACCTTCTTCAGAAGCACACTTGAAACCACCTCTGGAAAGTCCTCATATGGTGATAAGCCAAATATTTTATTTCAGTGGCCAAATTGCTGTGAGACTGGAGTCTTTGTGGAAACCAATGTGACAGACAGCCTTATTTACAAAGATTTCACTCAGGAAAGGAGGCTCCATGCAATGTCCGGGGCCAGTTTCAGCATTTGCAGTGGTTCTGCTTGGAAAATGATTCCCTGTAACTAACCCTGGTCTTTCTTGCTGCAATTTTAACCAAATTCTGAAGGCATTGCCTCCAGCTGAGTTCACCGAACAATGAATGCCAACCTTCAGATTCTTGAAGATTGGTTTCCCTCTCAAACCTTTATTGTATTATGATATTGCTATTAATATATTGTAATTTTGCTATTGATGTAACTTGGTCATGAATTTGTGCTGTCACATACGTATACGACACAGCAGACAGAACTTGCACTTTCTGAACAGAGGAGGTGACTATGTCACAGCCCCCAGGGGCCCATGGGGATTAGAAGTAACACAACTCTCTTCCATCAGTCTGGTACAAAGTAGGCCATAGGCACTTCTTGTTCCTTCAGTAAAGTCAAAGGCCCTTGATGCTAGGCTCCTGGGAGGTCTAATCACTTGCCCTTGGGTTTATATCCGGAAGTGAGATTGGACACAAACAGCTAAGTCTGTGATACAAAACCAAACTAATACCATAATCACCACTGATCACTTGATCACAACCAATACTACTATTCCCTGAAAACTGTCATCTCTGTTGCCAGCAGGGAACATAATGGTGTCATTTTCATTTTCCTTCTAGTGCAAAACTTAACACTTTTCCCTGAGTGTAAGATACTCAAAGAGGATGTGGTTAAAATGCAAATTTCCAACACCGTCCATGGAGCCCCAGACTCTTTTCCTTCGTAGGAGACCCAGGAAGGTACTTTAATTGACTTCTCTCTGGAGGCTGATGTGGGTGGTCCTCAAGCCCTGTGTGCTGGGCCATATGTGTAGCAGAGCCTTGGGGATACCCACTTGTGCTCAGGCCATTGGAAAATGTATAGGCTCGATAGGCCTTCAGAATATTCAAATATGAGCGAAGCATGACAAGGTGAAGAGCTACCCATGAATCTGATTTCCTGGATGGCTAAAACCCAGAGTGAGTGGGCATGAAAAACAACATAAGCACTCACATTTATATTAGGCACTTATCAGTATTTTTTATTTTTTATTTTTTGTGGAGACAGACTCTTACTTTATCGCCCTGGGTAGAGTGTTGTGGCTTCACACAGCTCACAGCAACCTCCAACTCCTGGGCTTAGGCGATTCTCTTGCCTCAGCCTCCCAAGTAGCTGGGACTACAGGCACCCGCCACAGCGCCTGGCTATTTTTCTGTTTTGTAGTTTGGCCGAGGCTGGGCTTGAACCTGCCACCTTCGGCATATGGGGCCGGCGCCCTACTCACTGAGCCACAGGCGCCGCCCCACTTATCAGTATTGAGAGAGGAATTCTTACTCCACAAGTCTGATGTGCAAAAATACGTCACAGTTATTTCTTTAAATCAGTTAAATTTGATTTCAGACTCCCCATCCTGCTGACTGGCTAGAAATTCAACATCAGCTATGCCTGGGTCTGGCTCCCAGAGCCATCTGAAAGTCTAGGCATTCAATAAAGCCACTATAGGTCTTTGGTCCCTTCCCATTTGAGCCTCTGTAGTGGCCCTGCTTCTCCCCCAAGCCTGGAAACCCTACAGAGGCCAGACTCCAGGGCTAGGGCCACCTCCCTGTGTACCCACACAGCTATGCCCTCTCCCACCCCAGTCCCAAAAAGCCCACTCCTCTGCACCCTTTTCTGCCCCCACACAATCCAGCCTTTCAAGGGATGAACAAAAAGAGCCAGGAAAAAAGAATCTTTTTACTCCATCCTTCCTTGACCTTTCTAGGAAAAATAAAGGGAAAATACAGTGAGGTGTCTCTTGAAGCCCATGTAAGGTGGGTAATGGAAGTGGAAAGAACCAGGTAACATTTCCTTTAATTAGCAAGAACATTGTAACTATTCATTAAACATGGCCAATTTAGCCTTATAGCACCATGAGGTAAGGAAGAGTTGGGGAGAAAAGGGACAAAGAGGAAAAGGTTTTCAAGAAGAAAAAGCCCTGAGAATGGTGCACACAGATGGTCCTTCAAGGGAACAGCCCCATCTGGTGACCGGTTAGCAGATTCTTGCTTAAGAAACAAAGCCATATTGTGCTTTTCTTCAACCACTCTCGAAGATGGAGAGATACATCTGGGGCCTGAACCCAGACAGTATCGAATTGATATTAAGATACTGTATTACAGATGTCCAGAGAGAGTGGCAGTGGCTGTGTGTGAGAGAGAGAAAGAGAGAGAGAAATCCTGTAAATCCAGGGTGAAATATCTTTTGCAACCACAGGAACTAAACACCTGGGAGAAATGTCCACCTCCTGCCAATAGCACAGCTTTATTATAACCTTTCATCAGAGATTGAATATGTAAACAGGTCCTGGGCAAACTCTTGGCAAGTCATAAACAAGAGGAAGTTTTGCTCCATGACACACCCTGGCCATTGGTCCACTTCCTACTCCCAGCCCAGCCCTGCAGCACTACACCCACCCCGCTGAGGTCTCTGCCCTCTAGGCACCTGCCACACACTTTGACAACAGTAATAATAACTAAAATGTGCACAGATCTTTACATTTTATCAAACCACCCATTCATTTACAAACTCCTTTAATTGGGAAATCAGACAGGATAGGATTGGCTGTGCTGTGCTAACAAATCTCTCCCGTCTCAGTCACAAAAAAAGATTATATCTTGTTTACATAAAGTGCACAGTGGGTCTGGGTGACTCCCTGGGGCAGTGGCTTGTGTGGGGTAGCTTGGTAATCCAGGCTGTTTGGATCCCATTTCATTCCATGCTGCCACGATCCATAGAGCCTGGCCTTAGAAGGTCCAGCAGTGCAAAGTAATTCTTTTGGTCTGAAAGTAACTCACTCACTCTGCTCCTAGACAATTGGCCCTTCTTAACTGCCATGGGGCAGGGAGAGGTGATCCTGCATGGTTGGAAGAGAGAGAAAGCAGACGTGAATGAGCACTGGGATTCTCTACCGTGAAGAGCCACCCTGGGTAGACAGAGTCCTCACCGGGACACTTAAGCCAGCCTGGTCAGGCTGCTGGGGGAGGGGGCAACCATCAGGCCAAGTTTCCCAGAGGAGGAGGCTCCCCCTGCCTCCCTTCTTGCCAACCTTCTCCCCCATTCTGGGTGCTGGCGTGCCAGGCGTGGAGCTGGAGTCAGAGAGGCTCAGGGCAGGGCAGCGTGGGGCAGGCATCTGAAAGGACATGTATCCAGGCCCCCAGTGTGTTCCTAACCCTTCTTCTATGCTCTGTCAATGTGCCATCCACCAGGCATGCCCCTTTGAATCTATAAAATCCTCAAATCCATAAAAATGACCTCAGAGATCTCAGACAGGGACAAACATTTGTTCAAACCTTCACCCCGTTACATCTCACGACCACCAGCTCACAAAGCGGGTGAGAGGACCGTCTACGTGAGGCAGAAGCTCTCTCCCTTGGGTCCATACTGGGAAAGGACAGAGGCAGGTATCACAAGGTTCCTCTTGGACCTGCGCCACCTCTCCAAAGAGGCGGAGACTCCAGGCAGAGTTCCAATAGCTCAACCAGACACCCTAAGGCTTTATATACTTTGCCCCTTGAATCTTGACGACAGAACTATGAGATGCAATTAGCATGCCATTTCACAGACTGCGGCCTTGGCCCCTTTCCTCTGAGAAGACCCGCGCGGGGACCACAGGCGCTGAGGTTTGCAGATTGCAGCGCCTGGGCCCAGCCGGCGAGCCAGGGAGAGGGCCGGGCCTCGCCCGCTGCTGGACTCGCCGCCTCCGCCAGGGGGCACTGCCCGCCTCGCCGTGGTCCCGCGGGGCGACCCCACCGCGAACGCCACGCGCCCATATCTGCCCGGTCTTTGTGGGTGTTTAAAATTTACACACACACACACACCCTTAAAAAGTCTCGTTAAGCTAGGTGAAATCCAGGTGGAGAAAGACTCGTCCAGGTCTGGGGCACCGAGAGGACAGGGCTGTGTTTGAGGAATGGTCAGCAGCCGGCGGTCCTTGACGATAGACGGTGGAAGAACTAGCGGGGTTGCCGGGGACTGCTACGGACTGAACTGCGCGCGGGTCTTTCTCCCCAGCTCCCTTCACTGGCTGACTTCATGGCTCTCCAGCCTTAGCTGATTAGACCCAAAGCTTGGAGACATGAGAAAATAAGTTTTCTTTTCTTTTTTTTTTTTTTTTTTTTGTAGAGACAGAGTCTCACTTTATCGCCCTGGGTAGAGTGCCGTGGCGTCACACTGCTCACAGCAACCTCCAGCTCTTGGGCTTAAGCGATTCTCTTGCCTCAGCCTCCCGAG
>CAUYON010184025.1:0-25135 GCA_963573935.1 Arctocebus calabarensis | reverse complement strand
ATCACAGCTCACAGCAACCTCCAATTCCTGGGGTTAAGCAAGTCTCTTGCCTCCGCCTCCCGAGTAGCTGGGACTACAGGTGCCCGCCACAACGCCCGGCCATTTTTTGGTTGCAGCCGTCATTGTTGTTTGGCAGACCCGGGCTGGATTCGAACCCGCCAGCTCAGGTGTACATGGCTGGCGCCTTAGCCCGTTGAGCCACAGGTGCTGAGCCCCAAACAGCTTCTTCTGCTATGAGGGTACCCAAACTTGCTCACCAGGCCACGAGTGGACTGGAACAGGTGACTAGAAGTCTCAGCTATAAACAGATGCTCATCAGGTACCAATTAAAATTTTATAAGCCAGGTGCTATTTTTTTTTTTTTTGGTTAAACACTTTAAGTTATTTATTAAATATCTTCCAAGTCCATGTGTTAGTACTAGATTAAAACGCTTATAAAGAAATTAGTGTTTTGAAAGAATACCTTGTTTTGCCTGTGCCCCAAAGGAGGTCTCTTCCATGGAGATATTCAGCATGGGATTATTACGAACAAAACAAACCCCCTCCCCCAAATTTGGTGTGTTGACATTTCAGATGTTTGGCATGAGTAGGCTCAAGTGGCATGTCAGCGTGAACTGTAGTTTTACCCACTCTCTGAAGGCCTCTGTCTTTAGGTGCCACCAGTAGGACTCTGTACATGTGACCACGGAGTTTGGGAGTTCGTTTTCCTCGTGTTCTCCCAGCTTCCCAGATGTAGACAGAGAAATGTCAGGGCTGTCTTGGGAGAGGAAACAAACCATGGGCAACAATAGGAAATGTGCCCAGCAGACCTAGTAGGAATTAATGTGGGGGAAACAGTTGAGAGTGCACACACAGCACACGACTGGTTAAAAATAATAAACTTCACTGGGATTTTCAAACAATGAAAGAAATATAGGAAAAAATAGAAGGTCAGGCATGACTGCCTAGGATTAAATTCTGCTTATAAATGAACCCATAAAAACAATAATTTTAATTATTGTGTCCAGTGAAAATTAATTCTAGCTCAGTAACATCCTTAGAATTCTCTCTCCCTAATCTGGCATCAAGGCAATTGATATAATTCTTTCATTTATTAATTCAATAAATTTATGTGTGTTAGGCACTATGTTTGGTGCCATATGTATGGTGAACAAATGATACTTGAGCCCAATTCTTACCCCTGTCACTTCTATTTTTTTTTAATTTTTATTAAATTATAATTGTGTACATTGGTGCAATCATGGGGTACAATGTGCTGACTTTATATATATTCTGAAATATTTTACCCCTGTCACTTCTTAACAGACCTCAAGAAGAGGACTTGGCTTGGATGTTTCATCTTAGGCAGAAAGGTTTCATCATGTCAACTCTGGGAAAATACAGATCTTATTGACCCCAATAAGGGATTATTTATGGAATCAAAATTATTATTAGAACTTGAAGTGCTTTTATCTAATGTTTCCTCTTAAAAGACGTTAAATGAATATTCATGATTGTAGTGTAAGCCTCAGAAGCTCATAGGTCACAGGATAAAGTGTATGGATGAAAGTGTACAACGAAAACAATTAGACAAGGTGGCCATAAGGTTCACATGCAATACTAATTCTAATTCCACATGAACTTTATGGACACCCTGTATGTTCGTATGTTTTTTACTTAAAAAAGATGCTTTTATTTTAAAGTTATGATCCAAAGAACTTAAGAATTTACTTCTTTTTACAGGAAGGGATATTTCTTTTATTAGCATTTTACTGATTATTATAATTATCTCTCTCTCTCTCTTTTTTTTTTTCATTACTTATTTTTTTTGAGACAGTTTCACTTTATTGCCCTCGGTAGAGTGCCGTGGCATCACAACTCACAGCAACCTCCAACTCCTGGGCTTAGGTGATTCTCTTGCCTCAACCTCCCGAGTAGCTGGAACTACAGGCACCTGCCACAACACTCAGCTATTTTTTTTGTTGCAGCATGGTTGGGGCTGGGTTTGAACCCACCACCCTTGGTATACAGGTCTAGTGCCCTACCCCCTGAGCCACTGGCACTGCCCTATTATAATTATGTTTAAATGTGTAAGAATATATTAAAACACACAATGATATATGAGATTATTTGCAAGATTTAGAATCATAATAATTTATATAAGTGCTAACTAAAAAAATTATATGATTGCAAAAATATTAAGTTATATATTCATTAATACATTCTCTGATTGAATACTAACTATGTAGTAGGCAAGTGAGAGTTTACCAGTGAAAAGACATGATCCTTGCCCTCAGGAAGCTCACACACTAGTTGGAATTATATTTATAAGGTAATAATTGTAGTAAACTTAAAAAAATTTTTTTTTAAATTAAATCATAGCTGTGTACATTAATGCAACCATGAGGTACAAGTGCTGGTTTTTATGTACAATTTGAAATATTTTCATCAAACTGGTTAACATAGCCTTCACAGCATTTTCTTAGTTATTGTGTTAAGACATTTATATTCTACATTTAGTAAATTTCACATGTACCCTTGTAAGATGGGTTCTACATGTGCCCATGGGTACTAGGTAATAAACTGCAACAAAGGAGATAACAGGGGTTTTATGGGATCTTCAAAAAGAAGATGTGGACCCTGATTTGAAGAGAAGGCTTTGCAAAAGAGTTAATAATACATCTAAAACTTTAAGAACAAACAAACATTTGCCTGCTAAATAATTAGGGGAAGAGCCCTTGAGGAAGAAGTCACAGATCCTGGAAAGTGTATGGAATATGGGAGAATCAAGAATAGTGTGTTAAATAAGAAACAGAATCCTCTCAGGGAGAGCAGAGGCCAGTGGGTCTGGATAGCAGGTAGGGCTAAGAAGGAGGGCTCTTACGTAACATGGCAGAAGATTGGTTTAATACAGGAGAAAGTATTTCAGCATGGAATTGAGAAAATCCAATTTTCAAGTTAAAATGATCTTTCTGATGGCAGAAAAGTACAAATTGGAAGGGTTTGGAGAGTGTGAATTATTTTCTTATTACTTCTGTGATGATTATCACAAACTTCGTGGCTTAAAAAACAGGAATTTATTACCTTGTAGTTCTGGAGATCAGAAGTCTTAAGATCAAAATGTTCTCAGAACTGGGTTTGGCCTGGAGGCGCTAGGAAATAATTGGTTCCATGTCTTTTCCAATTTCCTCTATCTTCAAAGCCAATACCAAAGCATCTTCAAATCTCTCTTCTCTCTCTCTCTCTGATCCTTATAACTTCCTCTTATAAGGACCTGTATGATTACATGGGGCCCACTTGAATAATCCAGAACAAGGATTAAGATCCTTAATCACATCCGTAAAAACCCTTTTGCTGTGTAAGGTAACACATCCACGGAATCAGGAGAATAGGACATGGATATTTTTCTAGGGACATTTTCTGTCTACCAAAGAATAGGAGATGAATGAAATAGTAATATCATTTAGGAGACTCTTTCTCTAATCCAAGTTGACAATGACTGAGAACTTAAAATGAAATTATAGCCAAGCAATTTCACTCAGATATTTATAGAAGCTTCACTCATCATCGCTGTAAACTAAAAAAATAATGTTAAGTGTTCATCAATGGGAGAATGAATGAACTAACTATGGTATTTACATACAGTGGAATACTATTTACTAGTATAGAAGAAGAAATTACTAACACTATCAGAACACAGGTGAACCTCAAAAATATTATGACAAGTGTAAGACATCAGAAGCAATAAATACTATTATAGTTAGATTCGGTTGAAGTTCTAAAATAGGTGAAACTAATCCATGGTGAGAAAAATCTAAATAGTAGTTATATCAAGAATGAGGGCCGGGTGAAATTACCTGGAAAGGGCCAAGAGGGATACTATATCTTGACTGGGTTAGTTAGTGATTAAGGATTCAAATACATCAAAATTCATCAAAATGTAGACTTAGGACCTGAGCATGTGATTGCTTATGAATTATACATCAACAAAAATAAAAGTGTATGAAAAATAAGGTCATAGCAGTAGGGATAAAAAGAAGGAAAAGGATCAAGAGATATTTTGAATCCAAAATTGATAATAATTTGTGGGCCTCTGAGGTCCAGTGGGAGAGGGAAATAAATTTTCAAACAGCAGTAAGAAAACAAAATCAGTCACTGTGGTTTTTAGACCCAGACTCCAGTTTCATTAAAACTTTGAAAATAAGACACAATGTTGACTAACGACTTACAAAATAGTAAAAATAAAAGGAATTTAAGATTTTATTTGGTTTTCTCTTTGTGTTTTAATTCAAAGGACTAGATGTTAGTTGTTAACTTCAGATGGGAGCAGAAACTGAACTTTGTGGAAAATAGGGTTGATGGAATTCAAGCTTATTTGTTAAATGGAAAAAATATACACATAATTAACACTAACTCTTCTGTTTTCCAGGCAAGTAAGTTAAGCAATTAGCGTTTATTTGGAATAAGAACTGCAGATATTTTATGAACTTCTCAGGGCTTTTTCCTGCTGTGACCATCAGCATGGTCATCAATGCATTCAAATGCATTTGAAGAATAAATTCAATGAAACTAAAAATTACTTCGAAAAGATGCTGTTATACCTAGGACCTTCATTTTGAAGATAAGTAGGTTGCTTTAGAGAATGTGAATAATTATATCTGGAGTTTATTTAATATGATTAGATACCATATGAATATGTAATGATAATTCCATTCGTTCCCTAACACCTCTTTCATTCCTTTGTCATCACCTCTACTCCTTTTTCGGCTCCTTTTCTCCCCATCTTTGTAGGCGATCTAGGCCACTTCCACATACCATCAATCACTCTCAAATTTCTATCTGTAGTCTAGATCCCCCGTAGAAAGACTCAGAGGATTGAGCAATTTAGGGATTTGTAGGTTTACGCTCAAAGAAACTGTAACTGCTTCTATTGTCTATTGAGTCCAAGTTTGTCTACAGATTTTAGTGTTGAAATGGCTTGGAATTGTGGTTACATAATGTGCTCCTTTTTGTCCCTACCTTTTTATATCTTCTCCAAAAATTGTCTTTGGGAATCTGGAGGAAAAACTTCTGAAAAATTGCACTTCCTTCTGAAAAATTGAGCCCAGCTTGGAGACCCTGATTTCTTAGCTGCCTAGATTTTATAATCAGTATAACTACTAGCTCTTTGTTTATGACATAAGTCGTTTACCATTTTAATTAATGAAGTTTTATGTGTATCTGTGCCCTGAGGCAACTTAAAGCAAGGGGTATAATTTCTGAGCCTTTGCAAAATAAATTCATAAACACAAAAGCCTTTTTTAGCCAGGCTCATAAAACCACACTGACTTTAATTGACCATGAGCCACAGTGAAAGCTGAATACTTTCATCATATTGACCTTGTAGAGTCTCTGGGGAAACACTTTAAATGAAGAGCCAAAATTTTATAGCATTTTGTGGAACAGTGAAGCTGAGTTCAGATTTTTAAGCATGCTGAGACATGAAAATGGATTTAGATGGAAGGAGTAGGGGGCTCGCCCACCTATCTGGAGAGTTCTTCTAGTCAGTGCTACCACAGGGAACCATGATTTCTGCCTTGGTATTTTCAGAAAACCATTTCTACCAGGAAGAACTGTGGCTTCTGCAAATTTCCGATTATACACAGGAAGTAACATTCCATTTTTTGGTGTCAGCTGGAAAGCAAAAGATTTTGAAAAATGAAAAAAAAAAGTCCTTCATGTCATATTTTAAGATTTTACTGGAGGGTCTGGTTGAAACAGATGAAGTGTTGAGAGGGATTTTATTTTTCCCCATTTTGCTAAAATCTAAATGACATTTAATGTTTTAAGAAGACAGTTAAGTTGCCCAGAGGTTGAAATTTATTGTTTTGTATATAATGTCACATAATCTGGAGGCCCTTTTATACCGAGGCTAAACTAAAGATTGAGAATTAGAACCTGTCACTGAAGAAATAACTCTTCCTGGAACGAACAGAAAATGTCTATTGTTGGTCATCCGTCACTTACATGGTAGGAAACCGGACAAGTCTCTTCAACTCTTTTCACTCCTAAAACAAAACTATTAGTGATAATAATAGCACATGTCTCGTGAGGTTGTTGGGAAGATTAAATGAAATAAAATTTGCAAAATACTTAGATCTGAATCAGACATAAGCCCCCCAAATATGTTAATTCGATTTGTTCACATTACACCTATGTCATGTCCTACTTGAAAACTAAAGGTTCCTTAATGGAGTCAATTGCTAAGGACAATGACTTTTGAGTAAACCACTTGGGCAAAAGGCAAAGCAGTGTTGTTAGTCTGGATTTGGGAATTCTCAGGTTACAAGACAGTGACAGTAACAAAGCTTGAACAACTGGAAGAAAGAAAAAGGCACCTCTCCTCTCCATTGTGAAGGCATCACTTGGAAGGCCATCTGGGTACTCATGGCAGGATCCTCAATCTTTGGAGTCACCTATTTACTGAGGTTTCAGTGTGCTGCCCAGCTGAGAGAAGGTGGAATGACCATAAGGCTTCAGGCAAATCAGCAGACAAATAAAAACCTGATTCTCGGGGCTTTGATAGAGCAGAGGGTGAAGCAAGAACAATACGCTGAGTTATAGGTTTCAAAAAATTTAACCTTTCTACTTAGGCATCATTAAAGTTACATTACTCTCTATCAAATCACCTATAGGGAATTTCTTGTGTAATTATTAATATTTGCTTTCTAAAATGTCAGAATTCACAGATTCAGCATTGTCAAGGCAAGCTTGCTTATTCCAACAAATGAGAGATTCCAACTCTTGACAGTTACAACTTTCCAACACCAAAGAAAACCGAAGTTTAATTTGCATCGTAATAAAGAGAGAGAGAATGAAAAGTATATAGGTTTGTAAATATTTGTCATATTTTTAACATCCTAAATAATTTTGCAAATAAATCAATTTGACCCTCTAATATAAGAAATTTTAAAAAGAATATAGCTATATTAATATATTAATCCTCTACCATAGAGAAACACTTTAAAAAGAGTTCCTTGAACTGACTGAAGCCTTTTTCTCTTTAACAAGGAAGACTACTTTAGCTTGCGGAGAGGCACAATAGTACAGTGGTTACCGGGCTAGACTGGTACTATACTGCAGAGACTAAAACATGTTCCATGTCTTACCCCCAGTGGGACCCCAGAAAAGTTCCATAATCTCTATGTACGTCATTTTTCCTAGAGCAAAATGGAGATACCAATAGTACCTACCTATAGGAACTATAATAGGGTTGGTATAGAAATGTAAAGAACTGGACAAAATGTACCTAAAACTGCTAAATAAATGTTACTACCATAACTACTAATCAATATTATTGGTTCAGTCACTCACATGGTATGGCAAAGAGTAACTGTTCTCTTCAAATTATAAGACTCAATAGTATAAAGCAAATAAATTCAGAGATGAACAGAAAAAAATCTAGTATGTTATTAGTGGAAGATAGAATGAATAAAGAGGATGTAAAGAGAGAATTTCTTAAATCTTGAGTTTTGTGAAATGTACATATTAATCACAAAGGGGTCAGAAGACAGATGAGCAAGTGAGGTTAAACAACTCCTGGAGAGAATGAACACATCCCTGTGTCCCCAGCTTTCTCATATAAGTAAATGACAAATTACATTTTGTCACTAATAAGTAAATATGTAAAGAAATACCTTCTTGTGCATGGCTTCAGATTGACTTCTGCAATAACCTTAATCTTTTTTTTTTTTTTTTAGAGACAGAGTCTTACTTGTAGAGTGTGATGGCATCACAGCTTACAGCAACCTCTAACTCTTGGGCTTAGGTGATTCTCTTGCCTCAGCCTCCCAAGTAGCTGGGATTACAAGCACCTGCCACAACATCTGGCTATTTTTTTTGTTGTTGTTGTTGTCGCAGTTAGGCTGAGGCCGAGTTCGAACCTGCCACCCCCAGTATATAGGGCCAGGTGCACTACTCTCTACTCACTGAGCCACAGGTGCTGCCCAATACCCTTAATCTTTATAATTTAGCAGTCCTGCTAATTAAGACTTATTTTGGAGAGCTCCAGTTTTTATTCCATGCTTCTATTCATAAATGTTTCTAAATATAGATGTAAATGTGGCTCTTTAAAGCCACATCCAAATTTAGGTTCAGAGAGAAAGGGTTAAAAATTATGGAGTGAACACCTACTATGATACGTTCCTTCCATGCCTTTTACACAAATTCATTTTATTTAAGTGCTACGATAGCACTTGGAAATGGCTGTTATCATTCCTGGAATATTGTGAAATCAGGTAGCTTGCCCAAGATTGCTCAAATGCAAGATGATGCCTGTTATGTTAGTTGAACTTGGTCGGTGGATTGTAAATGCACAGCAACTTTAATTCAACAACAGTTAAATTGAAGAAGCACAGTTTTTTTTTTTTTAAATCAGACACTCTCTTTATTACTTTCCAAATGTGTTTCTTTGGCAAGCCACTTACCCTTTCTGATCTCTACTTTTATATTCTATCAGATGAAGCAAAGACCAGCTGCCTACTTTAAAAGATTGTCATGAGGATTAAGTGAGTTGATGAATAGAAAATGACTCCAAATCAGACATATTGGGTTTCAAATCCTTATTTGAGCCTCTAGGAACTTGGCCAAGTTATCTAAACTCTCTGTACCTAAATGTTCTGACCTGCAAAACTGGATAAATTGTGCCTTCTTTGGAAGATGTAGGGACAATAATGTATGTATTGAATCTAATGCAAAAATTGGAACACAAACATTTCTTTGTAGTCATGGTTAGTATATTTTTATAAACTAAAACATGCTATATGTGTAATTCTAGACCCAATCTACTCACAATTCTACATAATTATTGAAAATGAAAATTTGAAATGCAGGGACATTTATGAACATAGAGCAAAAATCAAAGTCAAAAATTCCCTTATATTTTGTATATAAATTATCGTAATTGAAACCTTTTTTTCAAAAAGTCTAAACACTAAAAAGCATGGTTTACATACAATACTCACTCCAGTTAAACCCAACAAATAGAAGGTTGTGACTATGCCAGGATGAACTACTACTATATTTTAATTAAGGGTACTTGTATGTCTTTCCATAAATTGAAAATAGAAGATGTAAAGAAAGATGTACCTCCAGCTGGTAGTGGGCTGACAATTGTCACTCAGATTTGTTCTCCTCGTTTTCCTTAGGAAAGGAGTTTTAGTTGGGTGCTCAGCTGCCAAGCTAGAACTTAGGTTTCCTGTTCTCCTTGGTAGCTTACATGGCCGTGTAAAAATGTGCCTGCCAAGGGGATGAACCAAGGTGAGCGTGGCCTGTCGGGTCTTGTGCCTGAAACACGGTTCCCTTGTGTTTTTTCCCTTAGCTTCTCACCTGCTCCTCTGCATCATGGCAACCACCAAAGTAAACCTGGCAGCTATGTGCTAAGTAAGGGTGACAGAGTTGCTGTTTCTTCAGTCTGGGTTCCCAGAGAGGCTTAGGGAGTAGAGCTGTTCCTCATTCCTGGGTGAGATGTACCATGGACGAGACCTAGACATCTGTTACTGAAGCCACGGCATTTGAAATCAGCAAGCTAAACTCCATCCCAATACACATCTATTGTCAAAATGTGTGCAACAAATTTGACCAGCTACTTTCCTTCCTCCCTCTGAGAGGCATGACTCCCTTCAGAGAGAAACTAGCAAAGCAGAAGAAATTATAATAGAAATAAAGCACTGAGCACCGAAGATACATTACATTTACATGAACAAAAGTAACATAAAGGCTTTCATCAGTTCTTTAATTAACAACCTAAAATTTCCTCATATAACCATAAAGATCCAACAATTTCTGTAAATAAGAAATGATAATTCCAAACACACACGGTCTTTCCATTACAGATGGTACTCTCATCTTATTTAGCCTAATGTGGGTTTGTTTTAATAGCATTATTTTGGTAACTTTTATGTTACATTGGCTGAGGAGAACTGACTAACAGTGATACCATGCAAATAATTTAAGAAGTTGCTTCTTTGAGTGGTTCGCAGGTTCGAAAATTTGAATCTTCTCTTCTAAAAGATCATGGCTGTTTTAGTCACCAGCAAAAATAATTTTGTCTATAAAAGTTTTGAGGAAAACTAATTGAATAAATGATGCAGAAATGTTATCAATCCAGGAAGGAACTGTTACTCAGTGATCTTTGGTTAGAAGATAGAAATCATATTTTCTACTCTAAAAAATAAAAAGTACTTTAGGCCACTCTGTCCCAAAATGATTCAAGAGAAATCTGGTTCACAGTATTCAAGAGTATTGGGGAATAATTTTAGAACAAATTCATAATGAAATTGACAAACACATAGTCAGAAATGAACTCAGGATCTCAAATAGGGAACTAACTCACGGGGGCTGAGCAGTCTAATCAACAGCCAATATTTGCCTTTTTGTCTAAGTCAGTTAGTTGTATGATGTCTTTGATGGTGATGGAGGTCCCCAAATAATATGATCCATATCTATAAGGAAAGGAAATATGCAGTATTAAGTTCTATCTTAAATGTTATGATTTTTATTGAAGAGCCACCCTGGGGTTCATCCTAAGAATCCATCACACAGGCAGCACCTTTGAAGTAACCAAATCTCTAATTTGGTCAATTCATTGGAAGGAACATCCCAGTATGACCCAATCCTGCCTCCACCTGGGCAGCTGTGTCATGAGCTACCTGCCCCCACCTCCTGGATGCAGGCTTGGAATCTTCTGTTCTTTGGCACAGTAAAGGAAATGCTGGCAAAAACCAAAGAGTTGGGAAGAGGGAGTAACTGAGCCCACCAGGAGTCTGCTTTCCCTTTTTGGAAATTTTCCACAGCAATTCAAATCATGACCCAGAACATCATAAACCCAGGAAAGAACTTCCGGGTTGTGGTGGTTTCCAGCACAATAAACACCATGGTTATATTTCACAGGTGATTTTTTTTTTAAGTGAGAACTTGAGTTAGACTATTTGTCAATATAATTGGTTTCCTTTATAATCTTGAAGAATCTGAGGCGTCTACATGCTTCACCAGATTTCCAAGGAATTCACCCCACAAAAATATTTAAGAAACCCTGATCTTAGACACTGCAGACTAGTAGATATTGGCTGAGCCTCAGCCAATTAAGCAGGTGTAAGATCCGAGGTGCATTCTGCTTCTAGCAGGAAACCGGCCCCATAGCAGATAAAAACGATGCTCTCAGAGTTCAGTTAAACACCCTCCAATCCTCTGTTTCTCTAACCAACAGCCACTAGACCACATGCAATTCCACATCTAGCTTTATAAACATTACTTTTCACATTGAATTTCTTGCCATCAGCTTCTATGTGATCAGTGAAAATGTCTCTATAAACTAAGCTTCATATATATAAATTAAAAAAAATTGTGTCACAGGAAAAAGAGGTCAAATATCTAATTGCTGGACCTGCAACTCAGATAAAATCTCTGTCACTTACAAGACACCCTTCTTTACTGTGCTGTTGAAAAATTTAGTGCTATTTTTGTGAGTTGTATTGATGGGAGCACATTTTAGGCTAAATAAACTCAAACTACTGTGTTTTCTAAACACTTGGGGAAGGAGCCAAGTTTTAAAATTTCTTTGCCAAGAAGTTTGTTAATTCTAACCTAACTTATGTTTGAAAAAGAAATTTCATTTGCACATCCTTAATTGCTTTACTCACTAAAAACTTTTGTGAAAACTGATTCAAATCCAAAGATGTTTGGAGATTTATATAAAGGGCATCCAAAAGTTCATCTGCAATTTACTATGTTAAACTACCCTGAATGAATATATGAATTTTAGGGACACCCAGTATGTATGTGATATATATATATATACACACACACATATATAATACATGTACATATATAATATATACATATATAATGTGTAACATATACATATGTAATATATATAATATCCTTTGCCTTTCAGTAGAATGAAAAAATTCCACCTTCACATTCTGTCCTCTAAACACCAGTTAAAATTCAGAACTTTGGTAAAGTGGAAGAAGGTCCGGCGAGGTCAAGGAGGCCTAGAGGGGGATGTCGTTCCAGGACACAGCTGCTGGGGAGATTTGACCACATTACTTAATCTGGTGTTTCTCAACTTCGTGACATATTACAAACATTAAGAGCTTTAAAACATGATTACCTAGGTCTTCTCCTTTCCCTAGGCTTGGGTTTAAGCAGCTTGGCATGGGATCCAGGCCATTAGATTTTTAAAATCTTCCCTTGATGATTCTAATGGGTAATAAGAGTTGATGGAGTTTGGGCAGGGGGAAGACTAATAACCTTACATGTGAACCACAGCAGCCAGACTCGTGCAGCTGGAGAATGGGCTGGATGGGAAAGGGACCTGGGAGAGGCACCCAGAACATTTCATTTAGGAGCTATTGTCTCTTGTCCAAAATATCATCCTTAACACTTGTCATTCCTTGTTAATAGTTTCTTTCTTTTGAATAAGATGAAAATGACCACTGAATGGGCCCCTCCCATGGCTGACATTTTCAATATCAAAGGAGGTGAGACAAATATATTACTTACTGAGCACCTACCGGTGTTCAAAAGCCACTCGGACTGCGACATGCCACTGTGCCATCATCTTTCACCAGCATTTGAATCCTGTAATCCAAGGGATACTTTAGTGAGAAATATTTGGTAGTCTGAGAGCAAAATTTTTGAAGATGCATATGTCAACAAGAAGAGAACTTTCAAAGGAGATAGTATGTAGTATAAACTCTTTGAAGATATGCAGTAAGTGATTAAATTTTTCTGTATCCCCAGTGCAACAGGAAAATTATTCAGGAAATCTCTGCTAAACATGTGAATACACAAGTGGTACTAGAAAATAGAATGAGGAGAGAGAACAGCTGTGAAAAAAATTTGGTTCATTCACAATTTTTCCTACAGTCAAACCCACAATGAGAAAACAAAATAGGAAAACAAAATGGCATGGATTAGAGTTAGACTGAACAAAACACAGAAACTCATATAAAGAGAAGGCACTTGGTACGACACAAGGACGTTATTGCTCTTCCATGATAACTTTCAGTTCTTACTGTGATGTTATTATGAGGTGCTTATCTTGAAAGATGATGGATTTAATGCAATATCCTACAAATTACCAATTGTGTTGATATTCTGTGGATTCCTTCTCTGTTAAACAAAGTTAGAGCTTTGTTGATTTGACAATCATAGCGGAAAACATTTGTTCATTTCCTTACAATCTTCCCAGGCAGGATGCCCATCAGATTTTCATCAGCCTTGCAAACACATTCTTCTGGCATGGAGGATGATTTCATTAAATTGGGCTGGAACTTTCTTCCGGGGTCACACGAAACAAACTACAGGTGTGAGTGAGGGCGTGCACACTCCCCTCAGCTGCAGACTGCTGTCATTACAAACTCTCTTCAGGTGCTGCCTGATCAAAGACTTCCAGAAAGCCCACCTTTTCCCTGTCATCAACAAGTCCCTGCACCAGTAAAATTTGCTGGTCTGCATCATGGAATACTGGTATTTTGATCATATATATATATATTTTTTGTTCTCAAACCTCAGTACCCGAAAGATTGCAGATTTTCGAGAATCAGCACATTTACTTATTTTACTTCCTCATCTCTATCATCTGCAGGTGTCTGAAAACCATGATCTCCTACGACCCACACATTTGAAGTTTGCACTATTTTCCATTCAAAATGTTAGCACATGTGCAAGTGTTTTATTAGAATTTAGTAAAATGCCAAACAGCTAAATTCTTCTTGAGTTCAGAAATACAAATATAAATATCCTGTTCTTCATCTAGGAACAAAGTACTATGATAAGCCAGGATTCCTGAGACTTTCTCATTACGGGTGACAGATTCATGGTGATCTGTTTATAGTTTCTAAATAGCAATGTTAGGCCTGTCCCAAAGAAGCTGGAACTGCTTGGATAGGTGAGCTCTCTAGCCATAGAACAGAATGAAGCTATTTCATCTAAGTATAGTGCTCTCACCTACCAGTTTTCTGTCTTTCCTCTATGCCAATTCCATGTGAAGGATGAACTTGACATGTCAAACCTTATCCCATAGATGGGATATTCAGGATGAAGTGAAGTCTGGGCAGTACAGATACATCCCCAATGCACAGTTTAACTCCATCCCTTTCTTTCTGACTAAAGCAGCATGTCACAATGAAAGAGAAGTCAGTTGGATGTCTTAGCAAGAGAGATAATCTTGAATCAATCATCATAAGTCATTTGAAAGGGTTGCTGCTGTAAGTATTGTAAGTACCACGTGACCTGTGATATGTACTTTGATGCATCCTAGCTTGGCACATGCTCAGATCAATATGGCCACTTCACAACGTGGTCAGCAGTTCACCACTGATTCCTACACCCAGCCATAAATGGTAGTGGGGTATTGGGGAGGCATGGTCAGAGAGCATTAGAGGAACTGGTTCTACCCATCCATCCATGAAGAAATCTTTCTAAGTTTTACTTCAACTTTACTAGACTGGATTAAAAGATTTCTAAACTATCTAAATAGAATATTAGAATCATAGACTTGGATCTACTTGGATTAATTATTATGTGGTGATCAGCTAATAAAACTCTCTTCTTTTACATAAAAAACATAGGTCCAGAGAGGCAAGGTCAGTGAGAATGTATGTAGTATTGCTTGGTACTCAGGTAGGGGTTCTGCATGGATTATCTCTAAACCTTTCAATAAAGGGGAAGGGTAAATCATAATCTCCCTGTTTGTAGGTAAGGGAACATAGTTTAGAAGGTTAAGTGACTTGACCAGAGGTCCACATCAAGTTAGAAAGAGAACTCATCTGTCAAAGCTGAACAGTTTCAAGTAGATCACAGGTTTAGGTAGATATAGAACTAGGATGGTCATGCCTCCCCTTTTGCCTTTTACAAATTCTATGATTATCCAAAGTGTCTCCAAACAGGCTACTACAAATACACTAATTAGAATGATGTTGACCACTCAAATAGATTATTGAGGGAAAGATAGTTAATATAACAAGTTGATCCTGAAAGTGTACATTTGTAGATAAATAAATGCATAATGCTGTCCATAGTAGTTGAGCTTAGGAGGTAGGATTTGGGATGGGTTTCATTTTTTTCCCCTTTGAGAGCTTCTAAATCTTCTGCGATGAACAACTGAGAGTTGAGGGTGTTGCTTAACCATGTTGAGCCTCAGTTCGAGCCTCTTCCATGTGGAAATAAGAACTTACCTCATAGGCTTGACATGATGGTTATGTGACAAAATCTTGAGATATGCTCAATCTAGTGCCTGGCCTATTGTATGCATTAAATCAATATAATTCTCATTGGGAGAAAAAGGAACTTCATTTTAAAATGAGTTCCATTTTTTATTTAATTTCTATACAATGTGTGTTTCTTTAATTTCTATGCAATGTGTATTTACTCATTTAAAATGAGTTCCATTTTTTCTTTAATTTCTATACAATGTGTATTTACTTAAAATTAAATTAAAATTGATGTTCAAATTCTTTGAAAGATTACCATCATTTGGGGAAGCTAATTACAGTCCCACAAAAGCTGGACCTTAGCCTGTTTTTATTGAGGCCAAGTCTTTAAGTAGTGATGTATTTCACACCATGTAATAAATACACAAACGTTCAGAAGCTCCAGCTGGAGACAAAATCGTGCTGTTTACACTGGGATTCAGGTCGTGTCTCAGCATGTCCAGGAGACTAGTAAAGGCTACCTCTTATGTATTTATTCGCCTAAGGGACTGAGGATTCTTCTGGGAGCAAAACCTAGGGGAACACAGTGAAAACACTCCAGTTTGAAGAAAAAGCATGTGCAGTGTCCCACTGACCGTGATTCAGGGGGTATTGTCTGGAGTAGGCTTTAGGAAATTTAACAAGAATCTAAAACTCTCCCCAGAGCAACAGTGTTCACAGATTAATGAGTCAGTGGGTCTGATGGTCCGAAGTATTCTAGAAAAGAAAATCTGCCTTCTTAAGTATGTTTTTAAACCAGCTATGTGACCTCTAGGATCTAGGAGATATTGTTAGTATCTCAGTAAATGCTAAATCAGCAACCCCTTTCTCTCACCAATCTACGAAAGGAAAGAGGGCCGTACAGATTGTCTGTTCACGTTTCAGGTTTCCCAGTGTCTTTTTCAGGGTAAGACTTGACACATAGGTGAAGATTGCTGTATGGACGGTGGGTACAGATAGCTGAGCAAAGGGACTGGGAATTCTGAAACACAGATCAGATGCCAAACTTACAACTTGATTATCCCGATTTCTCTAACATTCTTTTATCTGTCAGCATATTTACATTTTATCAGACCTGAAATGTTTATTCCTGCAGTCAAAATCACTCCAGGTTGTCATTTTTTCCGCTTACTCAAATATATTGCGATTTCACTCAATGGTTGCTTTTATTTTATCATCCATCATGATAAAAGTGGGCATAACCTCAAGATGGGTTGTTTACTTTTAATGGCTCAGTGTTTCTTCTGGTGACACAACCATTCCATGGAATACAATTGGAGCCTGAGCAGACTGGGAGCACTGGCTGCCAGCATGCAGAAAGGGGAAAGGTAAATGACTGTGCTGCTCACACGGTAAACTGTCAGGTTTCCCTTGCCTCGGTAGGAAAAGACTTCCGCCATCCCCATCACGGAATATATTTCTTTATAAGCAAATCACACATCTCTGGGTTGCCCCTGTGATGTACTGAGTAGCGTCCGTTAGGGGAGGGGTTCCTGCCTTCCTCCCCCACATATTCCTAGAAGGAATACATCTGTGCTCTGTCTCATTTCTGTCCCTAAAGAGAGGAGATGGGTTAATAGCTGTATAGATGGAAAATTGTTTTCAGAAGGAGTTGGGAACAGAGCTGTAAAACCATAATGTCTTCCAGACCAACTTTTTGTCATTCAGGCAATCAGAACAGACACTCAGGATGAATGATACTGAGGGCTTTTCTCTCCATTTTCTTATTCTCCTCTGGAGGCTGACTTCTTTTAATAACAACTCTTCACCCTTGGCTTCCCAAGCAAGAGACTCATCTTAATATTTTTAAAAAATGAGCTCTCCCTATCAGGCATGTTGACTTCAATTTTCCCATGTTTGCCCTTCTCTTCCTTCTGTGATAATGTTGGATTCTCAGATCTGCTTTTCTTCCCACCCCCCTGTTGTCTTTACAGGCACCTTCCTATACAAAATGTCTCAGTGAATACCTGGCGCCCACCCTCCTCCGCCCTCCCGTGTTGAATTTGGAATGAGCATCCCCTCAGTCATGTGATTTTCCTTCAACCTGCCTGGCTGTCTGCAGAACCTGAACATTTGAACCTGTTTAAAAATGCCTTGGCTTTGTTTTAGTTTTTCTTGTCAAGTAAAGTTCTCTTTATTAAACAAGTTCCAACTCTTCACTGACTTTTGAGAGAAAATATCTGCTTGTCCTTCAGACCTGGCCCTACATCGGTCACTTTCTTATTACACTGACTTAGTCTCAATTTACTCACTTTCTCATGTTTTTCTACTGGCATGTTAAGTTATGTTTGGGCAATTTGTTGCTGTTTTAAAGTTTTTAGTTTTAGATTTTCTATGGAGGGGGGTAAACCCTCATTCTTCAGAAGAACCTTCTGTAATGTTTACTTACCAGGGCAGCTGGTTTATCGCGCAGATATAGCCACTCCTTCCCCCGTTTCCTGAGAAGAAAGGGCCCATGTGATCTCAAGGAACAATTCAATATCATGATTGTGCCATAGGAATCTCAGGCACATGACATCTTCATCTTATTTTTTCTCTCCTGAATGGCGTTTGCTTTCTACTCTTTCATCCTTGGATTTTTAAAGGCTTATAGAAATGTTATCATTTTATTTTCTTTTTCCTTGGTAAAGGAAATATGTCTTTGGGGAGCCATTTTCAGGCTGTCTATATATATTTAGTAAGGAACTACTTGACTGCAAATGTCAGTTGAAAGAATTAGCTAGACTTTGGCTTCTTCCATAAAGATACATACAGGATGAGGCTAGGACTCACATAGGCTTTGGCTCTGTCCTGTTTCTGATCTGCTCATCTGAAAGTTGCAACATGTTAAGCAATAACTTTATAGTGAAATTGGCTGCCAGCAATAAAATTAGACCCCTGAGGGCGGCGCCTGTGGCTCAGCGAGTAGGGCGCCGGCCCCATATGCCGAAGGTGGCCGGTTCAAACCCAGCCTCGGCCGAACTGCAAAACAGAAAAATAGCTGGGCGTTGTGGCGGGCGCCTGTAGTCCCAGCTACTCTGGAGGCTGAGGCAAGAGAATCCCTAAGCCCAGGAGTTGGAGGTTGCTGTGAGCTGTGTGACGCCACGGCACTCTACCAAGGACAATAACTTGAGACTCTGTCTCTACCAAAAAAAAAAAAAAAAAAAGAAAATTAGACCCCTGAAAAGTTTCAGAACCAAGAGGAACCTAGTATTCTAATTTTTAATTTTAGAATGAGGAACCTAAAATGGGGCAAGATTGCTTGTCCCAGCTTACAGAAGAATAGGCAGGGCCTAACAGAGTGAAGGCTGGCCGGGAGGTTTCATGACATCTTATTTATTTATTCAGCAGTCATGAGCTTAACATTAGATCATTTTCCGAACACTTGGGACCTATTTCTTTTTTACCCTTTGCCCATTTTATCCATGTTGAGGATGTTTTTTGACTTTTTGAAAGAAAATACTAGATATTTTTTCCTTTGATGCCTAGGTATGTAATGTTACAAACACAAATTATTATCTCGTGCAGTACTACTATTCAGTGTAAATTTTATTTTTTTTAAATCACATCAATAACATAAGGCAGTTAGGTTTTTGTTTTGCTCGTATCTTTCACAATACCTTTGCTCGGACTTTCCCTAATTCACGTATCCCTTCTTCTTTCCCCTTTCCTCACATCTCTTAGCTCGCCACTTCCGGTCTCCTGCAGGTAGAGAAATATTCAAGTAAATATTGCATGTTAAATAGTACTGACTAAGGCTCTCGTTGAATGATCAGGAACATAGTATAAACTTTCAAGCTGGAGAAGGGCCTTTTCTGTGTTTGAAATTTGGACAATGATCTTCAGAACTCTAAGAAAATAGGGAACAGGGCACTTCTCCCCTAAACCTCCCAAGAGGGCATTAGTATTTACCTGTAACTCATGGTCAGAGAGGGACTCCTATTCATGCATTTTGAAGAAATCCTCAAAATACTAGTGTTCCAACTCACAGGCCTGAAAGAAAACTGAAATCCCACTCTTTAAACATGTTTTAATTTATAGTTTTGGACAGCATCCTGCATTCTATGATTTTTCTTAGTCCAATAAGCTGCTTTGTTTAGAAAGGAATAAACAGGATATACTCATTTGTGAGCTGTGGTCTGAGGTATGTTCAGAACTCCTGTGCCCTTGATCTAGAGTAAGTCTTTTTCAAATGTTTTGTCTCACAGCACATTTGAACCTATAGTTGAACTTCTTCAGTACACTTAAATTATGTTCATTAAAAAAAAGAGTAAAAAAAAATAGCCTTGAACTTCTTTCAAAAATAATTTAATTAATGATCTTTAAAAATTTTCACGACACACCTAAGATCCTTTCATGGCACCGGCACTGAGGCATGCCGATTGAAAATCACTGATCTATAAGATGAAAGAAGCTTTCTGTTGGGGATACTGGTTTCTCAGGCCTCCCCCTTGCCAAGAAGGTAAATGGAAGTATTAGGGAATGGATGACAGAATAGAAATACAACTGGACAGATCTTTCTTGGTGAGTAATGACATAATATTCTTTTTAAATATCAGGGTCACCCAAACAGTCTGAATCAGGGTGAATGCTTTCAATGATCTTTTTCCACATAGTGGCTCTCATCTTAGAAAGAAAATGTGTTTTTATATATAAAAAGGATTTTCTTTATAAAGAAAAATTGCTTAGAGAGAAAATTTGTTTTTTGTATATACACTGTATATATATATATATATTTCTAGACAGTGACTGTTAAGCAAAGTCAAAAAAGAGGAAGGTGTGAATCGCAGCGGCCCCAGGTGTGACTGAGTGCTAGGAACAGAAATTCCAAAAGTTCAAAACAGTGGCAGCACAGTCAGAGTCATCCTGGCTCTGTAAATTCCAACCACTGCAGACAACTGATTTTAAGTAACATATGTATTTCCTGTTTCTATATTCTTTCTGAATCAGTGTATACTAATATTGTCCTCTGTTTACTTAGATATTAAAATAGTAATTTGAAAGTGGAGTGTCATATTGGTTTTGGTATTCATTTTCCTGAAATAGAATCATTATTTTATATAATAAACATAAGTTATTCCTTATGTAGTAACTTTTTGTTATTAGTTGATACTGAATGCTGCAAGGTTTAGCAATTACCTAGAATTTATTTTCTTAATTTCATGTGATATTTTTATATGTTTTGTAATTTATTAGATCTTACATATCTTCTCTGGCATATTTTGTCATTAATATGTTAGTAACTTGGTTCTGTTTGTTTTAAGATGATCAGTTGCTACTTTGATGCCTCAAGGATCACAAGTTGGACTGAGAACTTGCATTTAGACAGAGCTCCTCACTGGCAACTAAAGGCACAAGTCAGGCCTTACACACTCGTCATTGTGACTGACAGGAAATAGAGCACATTAATGTGATATCTTCAACCTATGTCAATTGTAAATATCTCTGCTTCTTGATTAACCAAAAACCTTTAAAACCGTCATCATTCATATCCTACTTTGCATACTATTTTTTGTATTCAAAACAAAATACATATATTTTGTTCTAGAATGAGAGTGAAATTATCTATAGTAAACATGGTCAAATACGTGTTAATGACCTTTAAAGTATTCAGACTATTTGAATTCCTAATCAAGACATAAAACATAACAGGGAATTTCAGAACCATCATTCTAGGAAAAATATGACCTTAGGACTTTCAAGAGATGATAATTCTATGTTTGTGATATAGAAAACAAAAGAATTACATGTTATACATACTTTTCCCCCCTACATTGGGCTCATGAAGAGTGATGTTGGTATCCAGAGTAAGAGCAGAACCATAGTCAGAATGAACACCAAGGAAGTGGGGAGCAGGCGGTAGACAAAGAATTTTCCATCATTGGCTGGGATAGTACTTAGGGTACTGTGAAGCTTAACTTAGGGATAGTCGCTAAGAAACTGTGACCACCTTAAAAATTTTTTTTAAATGATAAGATTTTTGTTTCAAAACATATTAGTCACTGACTTTATATTCATAGTCAACATCTTGCAAAAATAATTACTCCACTCTACCACATGACATTGTTTGTTCAGTGTTGGCTTTTGGCTTTCTACTTGCTTCTTATGACTCAACTTTGGTTTCTGAACTCTGACTTTGCCAAATTCCCAGCATCTGACTTGGTCCAGTGTGGGCCTGCCCTGGGCCTCCTGTGTGAGTCCGTTTTGTCTGTTTCCCCACCCCTGGCCTCCCTACCATCTGACTTCTTGGCCTAGACTCCTGAACTCTGAACCTTGTACGGTTCCAAACAGTCTCTTTCTCCAAGAAGGAAGGAGTTCTTTTAATACCCAGGGAGAAAATGTATTCCATTCTAGTCCTTCCCTTCGGAGGGTCACCAGCTAAACACTTAGTGACCTCTTCCCACCTGCATTTCTATGCTGCCTTTTTTGGGTCACACTCCTCATTATGGTATGCATTAACTCTTCAGGGCCCATGTATTTCCCACAGTGTCACAAGAATTAGATATCCCTCTCTTCCGCTGGTTAAACTCTCCTCCACTCACATGTGACATCAGACAGCTGACAAATTAATAGTAGCCCATAAGGCACTTTAACGGCATGTACTCATGATTGTCGTAGGCAGATAAAGGTTTACGGGACAAATATGTCAATGTTCCTAATTTAAGGGTGCTTATTTTATTCTTGTTAAGATAAATTTACATGAATAGACTGGCCTTCTTTTAAAAAAACACACACTGGTCCCTTCTGTCGCATGGCACAGAGGGATGCTCCCAGGAGAAGAGGCTTCGGCAGAGGGACCACAATTCAGTCAGTCTCTGGCCTTTTCTTAATTGGAGTTGTCTTCTTGTCCATTGCTTCTGCCACTTTATTCTGTGTCATTTCCTGTTTTCTACAGGCCAAGCATACAACAAAAACCACTTCTCAAATTTACGTTAGCATAGTGGAGGTAGATATGTCATTAAAGAGCAGGTAATATAAAATGTTAATAAACAACAGTAACAAATCCTCATGCTTCCTACATGCTTGGTTACCAATGGTGGAGACAGCGATGTGAGGAGAGCGCAAAAGAGTATTTCAGAACATGAGCATGTTGAGGGGCTTGGATGACACATTGTAGTTCAAAGACAATTATTTTCTTTCTTTTGATGGGCCCCTCAAAAAAGTAAAACTTTCCCATTCTAAGAATACCAGGGGGAAAAAGTCATAATCCAAGCTGAAATCTCCACAGCCTAGAGCAACCTTTACTCTAGAAACTTCTTTTGGCTGTAACACTTTCCCATCCACCTTTGCTAGTTTCTCTTTATCTCACTTCCTACCTGCCCTTTGGCCATGGAATGATCCATCTTGATTTTAGATCCTATCAATGTGAACAGTATTAATTCACTGAAGAATGGGCAAAAACTGGTAAAATCAAGTCTTTTCTTATTTTAGGTCTCTGCAGGAGTCACACTCGCAAAGGGAAATTCCGTTCAAATTTCCCTTTGAAAGGTATTGCCCACTTTTACAACTAATTTATTATATGATAGTATAGTGTGACAGTCAGCATTAAATAATATTTTATCACTTCCTGGATTAGGTTTTGAGTCCTGTGTCTCCAAATAATTTGCCAAAAAAAATAATAATAATAAAAAACCTTTGGATGGGTCCAGAAGTTACATTAGAATTCACTACAAAAATATGCACTATGTTGCATTAATGTCTGTTTATTGAATTTTGGATATGCAAATAATGATGCTAGAATATTGGAACAAGTAGCCTAGCCTTCGTTGACAATACTTTTATTGGCTGTTGGCAACATCAGTAGATACTAAGCCATTTTTCCTTACAGCTTGCAAGATCATTGTCCCCCTTTTGGGTTATAAATTATCTCTCCCATAGTGGTCTTCTCCTCTCAAGGGTTCAATCTCCAGATAGAAGATTCAACTGAGAGCTTCAAGGGGACAAAAAGGGACAGAGAAAACATCTCCACTTGGGAAGTTGTGCCCACAGTAGACAGCACTTCTGCTTCTCCTTCCTGCCATGTCACAGGAAGGCACGACCGTGGTGGCTGACCCTTTCTTGTTCCTTTGACCACATGCTTCTAGCTGCTAAGTCAGCTCGTAAGGCTCTCCTGGGTGCTTCTTGTTCCTGGGACTTTGAGTTTCTTGCTGCTTGTTTGCCTATTTGAATTTGGACTCACCTGCTACCCACTTTTCTTATTCACATGGAGACAACTTCTTGGTCTTAAAGCCCCACCAGGAGGGGGTAACCAGCAGCCATAAGAAAACATGTGGCCTTCTTGGTCCTTAAGTGCAGCCTTTTGACTGAATCCAAATTTTATGTGACAAATTCTTTTATTAAAGAGTATACAGGAGAGAATGATGAAGCTTTTTTTTTTTTTTGCAGTTTTTGACTGGGGCTAGGTTTGAATCCAGCATATGGGGCCGGCGCTCTACTCCTTTGAGCCACAAGCACCGTCCGATGAAGCTTTTTAAAAAAATTTTTTTTGCCTCCTTTGGTGCTTAAAAAAGAACAATCTTGAAATTGGCAGGCCTCAGTTCCCCATCCCTGCCTGCTGTCACTCACAAGTGTGCAAAGCACGTTGCTTTTCAAGGGATTCGATGTCAAAATGGTCTGTCTGCAATCACTGCGTCCTCTCAAGAATGTCTTTATAAAACTGGTCTCTCCCTGTGGTTGTAGCTGCCTTGCTTCAATTTTCTCTATGACGTTTCATCAGACTCAGCATTTCAGTCTTTAGGTGCCTATTTTGAAATTTCGAAATGAGGTGTGCTTTCTCTTGGTTTGAAAAGACTGATTGCCTTATAAGAACTCATTGCCGTTTTGGTTATTATTGGGAATGGAGGAATAGTGCTTAAGAGGTTTCTGAAGAAACTAGAAACAAAGTATAGTGTGGTTGGTGTCCCTGCCAGCCCGATTTCAGTCTGGGGAGATGTGTTGTTAATGGCTGTTTCTAATTAGATGTGCAGAAGTTGGAAGAGAACACAGACGAGAGGAAAAAGCACCATCCTGGGTGTTAGACTCATATTCTCATCCTAGAACTGTCGCTCACTTCCTAGGAAACTCTGGATGTGTCACGTACCATAATCTCTCTGAATTTCAGTTTCTTCCAGACTTTAGACAGTTGGAGAAAGAATCAAGTAAGATGATATACACGAAGAGACTAGCACAAAATTAGGTCTTTCATAGATGTTAGTAACTCCTATCTTCTCTAATCAGACCCTTCTTTCTTTATATTAGCACTGCTCTACACACAAATTCAATCACATCTGTCTCTTAAATGCTTTGGCATCTTAGAGTGAAATAAACCTCTTAGCAGGGCCACAGTGTCTGATTGCATCTATTGAGGCAAGGGTCTTCAAACTACGGCCCGCAGGCCACATGTGGCGGTGTGCATTGTATTTGTTCCCGTTTTGTTTTTTTACTTCAAAATAAGATATGTGCAGTTTGCATAGGAATTTGTTCATGGTTTGTTTTTTTTTAACTATAGTCCGACCTCCAGTGGTCTGAGGGACAGGGAATTGGCTCCCATTTCAAAAGTTTGAGGATGCCTGTATTAAGGCATCGAAAACATAATGATTTATGGCATTCAGAAGGGCATTCTCTCCTACCCACCTTTAGTTTTCTGGCACAAGATTTTTGCTTTTTTAGTGTTGCCCCTATTGCCTATTTACCAAGTTAGGGTTGGAAGGAGGTCGCCTGTATGGAAGGTAACATAACGTTACATAACTGAGCAAAGACTTGAAGAGTTGGTCGGTTTTCTGCTGGATGGATTAGAGGGTGAAGGGACGTCAAAGGAAGGTTTTTTTTTTTAATAATTTTATTGAATCATAATTATGTACATTGGTGCAATCACAGGGCACGATTCATATACATTCAGAAATATTTTGATCATACTGTTACAGATATCCTTCATGGCATTTCCTTAATCACTATATAAAGAC
>CAUYON010184024.1:0-30540 GCA_963573935.1 Arctocebus calabarensis | reverse complement strand
CCAAACAACAATGACGGCTGCAACCAAAAAATGGCCAGGCGTTGTGGCGGGCGCCTGTAGTCCCAGCTACTTGGGAGGCAGAGGCAAGAGACTCGCTTGAGCCCAGGAATTGGAGGTTGCTGTGAGCTGTGATGCCACAGCCCTCTACCTAGGGTAACAGCTTGAGGCTCTGTCTCAAAAAAACAAACAAAAAAATCAAAGAACTTGCCCAAGGTCTCATAGCTAGAAAGTGGTAGGGATGTTACTCCAGATGACTCCAGCACCCATATGCTAACCCCTGAGCTGTGCTGCCACTAAAAGAACTTGGGGGTTTGTGTGGTTTGGGATTATCTCTCCCCTGCCCCCCATGGTGGTGAGATGTCAGGCAGGACAAGTGTTTCCTTCTTCCCTCCCTCAGGACTTCATTGCCTCTCGCCCCATTTGAAGGACAGGGAGTGTTACAACCCAAACCAACCCAGGGCAGGAGTGTCCCTGGAGAGGGATAGCACAGGGTCTAGGGAGACCCTATGAATCACCCCCTGCCTACAGGCCAGACAGAGTGACAGCACAAGGTCCTCAGGTCCCCAGTGATGCAAGGCTATGAGGGTGCTGGGGGAATAGACTTGTTTGTCCGGCTCATCAACTTGGCCTGTTGGGGCATGTCAGGAGAGATCCTCTACACAGACAGTGCTGGGAACCAGGCATCTGAATGGGGCAAAAGGGTGGAGGAGGCCTGAAGGTGCAGCTGCCCTTGACTGAGGAGAGAGGAGAAGGGCTCAGAGGCCTGGGCGTGGGTGGGGGCATGCGTTGGATATCACATTGCCTGCGTGCCTGGGATGCACGGACAGGCAGGGGGCTCTGCCCTGTGTGCAAGGTTATAGGGTGGTTATGGGTCTGCATTTGCTGATGTATGACTGTGTATGTGACTAGGTGGAGCTTTAAAAATGCCAAATGATTCTCTTTGGTTGGGGCCACAGTCACCTTGTGGTTAGGTGTCTCCGTTCTGGGTGGGGGTACTGAGCAAACCCAAGGAAGAAGGCAGAATGACCCTGAACCACAGGCCCTGTGATGATGTCAGTTTCCCTTTCTTACATCCCCTGACCCTTGGGCTTAGGACTTCCCTTCCTCCTCCCCGTTGCCTGGTTGTTTCCACTCCTCCAGCCCTGACCACCCTCTCCTATGAGGACTAGGAGGCAGGTTCAAACCTGCTAGAGGTGGCAGGTTCAAACTCAGCCTTGGCCAAAAACTGCAAAAAAAAAAAAAAAAAAAAAAAATAGAACCTGACTCTTAGGGTAAAGGTCAAATGAGAACAAGTGAAAGTGCTTTCAAATGATAAAAATCATTATCTCTTTTGGAGAGACAGGAGTCTGTCTGGATGCCCTCCCCTTGGGGTGCAGCCTCCAAGCCCCTACATCAAGAACCCTCAGGAGGATGAGGTTGAGTGGATTTTGCAAGCTGGTCAAACTGGAGGGGAGGGGCTGCTTAGCAGGGTGATTTTTGATGTGGGGGAGGAAGCTGGGTAGGGTGTGGGGGGAGTACTCACACTAGGCAGGAAGGCTTGGAATAGAATCTCAGCTACGCTTGGTATTTCCCAGCCCATGGCCCCCTCCCCCACTGCCCTCTGGGGCCCACCCCACATTCCTTTCCCAGAGGAAATGGGGGAGGGAGTTGAGAGGTTCCCCTGGCCTGGAGAATCATTTATTTGAACTAGGTACAACTTTGATGCCCTACTGTATGCACTCACCTCTTGAAGTCCCTGTAAAGGCAGCTGGGTATGGAGGTGGTAGGGGTGTGGGTTTCAGTGGAAGAATCTGCTACCTTCTCTGCTGGGCCTTGCTGTCCCTTCCAGGTTCCAGGGCAGGAAATGGAAATTGTCTATGGCTGGCTGATGCTATCCAAGGTTTTTGCAGCCCTGGCCCAGAAAACCCATGCAGTGTCTTTACCTCTCCCCCTCCCTGCAGCCCCTAGAACGTTCAGCTGTTTTAAGGGAGGTGGATTCTTCTTGATCTGGGCACATAGCAGCACCTGTTGACCATCAGAGGCTCCCTGGGGTGTGTGTGAAAGTCACTCCATTTCTTCAGAACCAGGGACTGGACTTTCAGCAAGAGGAAGGCAAGTGAGATAGCTGGAAGGACTTACTGGGTGCTTACTGGAAGAGCAGGCCAGACTTGGAGCCGGGGACATCCTTGTGGTCATTGTCCTCCACTCAGGGTCACAGAGTCTGACATGGCTGAAGATATCTTGATGGGAGTGTGACAGGGAGGCCCTAAAGGACAGGAGTGGTCCCAACACATAATCTTTGGTTTTCTAGCAATTGAGGGGCAGGAGGAGGTGCAGAGACACCTACACTGTCCTGCTCTCTCTAACAGCCGTCCTTTCCCACTCTCCCCAAACCCTCCTGACTCAGCTCATGGAAGCCTTGTTCTTCCCGTTTGGTTTCCGCCAGGGTGGGGGTGGGGGTCCAGCTCATGCTTGGGGGGCCCAGCAAATGGCAAACAGGAAACAGGAGAACAAAACCGCTCCCTGGCTGACACAGCTGGCCACCCCCCCCACCTCACACTCACCCTTCCTCTCCCTTCCTTCTCTCCCTCCCTCCCTTGATCCTTCCTACTCACCTCCAGTGGTCTGATCCTGCCCACGCTCCCACTCTCCCCAGTGGTCTGTGCCTTCTTTCCTATTTCTTTGCTCTTCCACCTTCCCACACCTTGTCATCTCTCAACCACCTCCCTATCTCTGCCCCTCCCCTTTTTGGATTCTCCCATATGGGCCACCCTACCCTCCTGGCAGGTCCTGGCTTGGGACTTCCATGATGGGAGCTGACTCCTTTGCTGAGTGGGGCTGCCAGGGAAGCCCAGCCCCTTGGATTCTTCTTCCTGGACTCCTCTTAGATTTGAGAGCAGGCTTAGGTGAAAGTTACCCCCACTCCCATTTCCTGGCTGCTGGCTTGGATTTGGGTATAGGATCCAGAGTTGGAATGAGAGCCTCTGGGGTTGGGGTTCCAGTACTGCCATAACAAGCTGTGTGCTCTTGGGCCTCAGCTCCCTTCTGTACAAATTGGGCCCTAATGATGGTTCTTGGATACAGTGAGTAGCTATAGTGACAAGCACATGGTTTGGGAACAGTCATGGATAAGAACAATGGTGGTGACCACACACTTACTAGCCAAGACCCCTGTCAGCCCTACTTGGGAAGGGAGCTGGAAAGGAGAGCCAGGAAAGGAGGGTGCAGGGTCTGACACCAGTGCGGGGGGGGGGGGGGGTTCCTTTCTGACTCAGATGCTAGGGGTGGGATGGGCCAGCTTAAGTTCATCGTCAGCTTGATGGTGCCCTCTCTAGGTAGAGCTAATGGGCAAGGAGGTCCTGAGGGAGAGCGTGGTCATGCTTGCCCAAGGGGGCCTGGGCTCCACCATACCCTAAGGGTGTATGATTTTCAGGGAGTTGTGGCAGTGTGTGTGAGGCCTGAGGGGCGGGGCATCAATGCCTGGAGTGTGGTATGTGTCATCTGTCTGCTTGCAAGGGGTCTGCCGGGTATGTGTGGATGTGGGTGGGTATGTGGGTGCTTTCAGGGGCATAGTCCATGTGCTATGCTTGTCAATGTGTCTCTGCATGTCGTGTGTAGACTGTGTGTCCAAGGTGTGCGATATGGATGGGTATCACAGTGTGTGTGTGTGTGTGTGTGTGTGTGAAGGGGGGAATAGTGTGTTTCCGTGGGGTGGGTGTGTGGACTGTGTGGGTGAGGTGGGTGTTGGATGTGTGCATGTGTGTGTGGTGTGGGTCTGCACAGAGTGTGTAGGGTGTGTGGCTATATGAGGGAGTCCACGTGTGAATGTGTGTTTCTCTGGAATGTTGGTAGACAAAGACGACATGCACATGCTTGCGGCTGGAAAGGGCACAAGCCGGTTACAGTGTGTGTGTGTGTTTGTATGTGTGGTGTGTCAGTCTGTGTGTAAGTGTGTCCTGTACAGGTTGTGAGGGTGTGGCTGTGCGAAGGACTGTGCAGCGCCTGTGGTGTGTAGGGGGTGTGTGTAACTGTGGGATCTGGGCGGCCGCGCACGCACAGGGGCCGCCCCGGAGGGGGAGGCGTCTGCCCTGCGCCACTCACCTAACAGTTGGGGTTGGAGGCTCAGGCGCCTTCAGCCGGGCAGGCGCGGGAGGCACGGCAGGCGCTGAGTCCTTCCAGCCGTCCTGCCGCCGTCTGCGCGGGCCGTCCGTCCCCTCGGGGCCCCTGGGCCCCGCGCCCACGGCTCCGGGGGGCGGGCGGGGACCCCTGGGGCCCACCTGCCGCCGCGGGGACCGAGGACGTCCCTAGTTGGGCGCCGAGCGACGGCCCCGGGACCCCGAGAGGCGCGCCCCGTTCCGGAAGCCCGGCCTGGGACGCGCTGGGGTCGGGGCGGCGGCGGGGCCCGGGGTCCTCCGCCCGCTGCGGCGTTCGTGGGCAGCGCAGTGTGGCGAGTGGAGCGCGCGGGGGCCGGGGGCTGGCGCTGGGAGCGCGCCGTCGGCGTGGACTGCAGCGCTCCGGAGCCTCGCTGCCTCTGGCTGCCCTGCCTCAGCCACAGCGACCACCGCGCGCCCGGGCCGCGCCGGGCCAGGGTGAGCGCCGCGGGGCTGGAGGAGCCAGGGACTGGGGGCTGGGTGGGACGGGCCACCACCTCCCTGAGGACCTTTGAGCTGCGTGTGCCCAGCATTCCAGGACCAAAGCTCTTGGAGTGGATAGTGAGGAGCTTGAACGATGGGCGGCCGGATTTGTGGCTTGGGAGATTTTCCAGGGCTTCTGGGATGACAACCCCAGTCTGGGTTGTGGCCTCCAGTGGGCTCAGCCCTCTTAGTTTACAGGCAGTGGTAGGATGGAAGGGGCTAGATTGTGTGAAGAGATGCTAGGACATCTAGGAATCCTACAGAGTTTGGGCTGATAAAGTCATTGAGTCAGAGCTAGGCAGGAGTGCCACTGAATGGAGCAGTGGGCATTACCCCATCCACCTCCTGATAGGGGGTCAGGACACAGGGGCATACAAGGGTATCCTAGTGGATGGAGGAGGATGAGGTGACAGAATTGACCCCTACAGGGAGTGAGTGATCTCAGGGTGAGGACCCACAAGGCTGGGGGCAGGGTGCAGTGTTTCTGATGTCCAGGATCGACCAGGCTGGTCATGTGTGAGTCACAGTGGGCGTCATGCCCAGCCTAAACACTGTGCTCCCTGCAGTGACCTCTTTATGCTCCCTGGGGGGAGGAGCAGGACTCCTGGATTCTAGTTTCTGGTGTTGCCAACCCACCACGTGTCCACATCTGCCTAATTTGTGGCCTGGGGTTGTCTGTCCTCCTTCTACCATTAGTTGGTATTTCTGGATGTATCTTTCATTCCTGACATGAGGGTGTGTTTGGACATAGATCTAGGCCAGGAGAGTTTAGTCCCTGTGCCCCTGAGTGACTCCCTCTGCACCCCCTTGTCTCTGTGTCTGTGTCAAGGAGACAGAGTTGGGGGTACATGTGAGTTGTATCTTCCTCCATCTAATCACCTTTCTAGTCATTGCTGGCCCCTTCTCTCTTTCTGCCCCTATCACCTTTCTTTGCCTCAAGAGAAAAGCAAGATCCAGTGTTGTCCCAGGTCAGAGGAGAAGAGAGGAAATATGCATATATAATAGCATGAAGGATTGAGGTTAAACCTAAGGAAAAACTTCCCACAGGGGGGATGTCAGCTTTGGCTGTGGTGTCTCCTTTTCAAGCAGGGGTGTGGTAGCTGTGGCAGGGGGATTACTGACATTCTCAGGAGCCTAGTTGGAAGGGGTGGGTGGAGGGGGAACTGGAAGGAAGGAACAGAGGAAAGGGAGAGGCAGAGATAAGGAAAGGGGCCCCAGTTGTGCTTGGGTGAAGAGGGGACCTGTGAGAGGAAGGCGTGTGTGCCTCCTGCCCTGGATTATATATATGCAGCCCCCACCTCCACCCCCAGGGAGCAGCACCCCTGGCAGCTGGTAGCTCCAGGCAGGATGTGTGCTGGGGGAGGGGGAGGGGGCGTGCGGGGACCTGTCCCAGCCACTTCTCATCACTGGGGCAGCTGGTGGCTTAAACCTTAATCCAGGACACCAGCCAAACAATGGGCCCTGCAGACAGCCTCAGCTCTGAGCCCAGGTGGGGGACATGCGGGGGGTGGGCGGGTGGGGAGCCCACACTGGGGTCGAGCAGGGGCTTCTGGCAGGAGAGAGCACTGGGGGGGGTCCCCCAGACCCTCTCTGCTCCCTGATCAGTTCCTTGCCAGGTCAGCAGAGATAGGAAATCCAGGGGATTTCAGGCCTCAGCAGAATTCCCAGAGAATTCTCTCTTCTGGGCTCCTGAGGCCCCTATGGGGTGTGGGCTCAGTGGGGGAGGCGAAGCTGGAACTACAAGTGGAAGGAGCTGAGGGGATGTCACTGGACTTACCACTGATGCCAGAGTCCCTACCTAGGCCTCCTGAATGAGGGTCATCCGTTTTTTCCTTGGTCCCTTCCAGAGTTGGCAGATAGTTTTCCAGGCTGTCTAGGATTAGAACAGTCTCCCTTGCCTGGAGCTTCACTCAACTTCTTTATATATTCAACCCTCTATCTTCTGGGCTGTATGGGGCAGGCCCATTGCTTCTGTCACATTTTTTATTTAATTGTCTGAGTTTTTTTTTTTTTTTTTTTTTTTGAGGCAGGGCCTCAAGCTATAACCCTGGACAGAGTGCCGTGGCATCACAGCTCATAGCAACCTCCAATTCCTGGGCTCAAGCGAGTCTCCTGCCTCTGCCTCCCAAGTAGCTGGGACTACAGGCGCCCACCATAACGCCCGGCCATTTTTTTTTTTTTTTTGGTTGCAGCCGTCATTGTTTGGCGGGTCCGGGCTGGATTCGAACCTGCCAGCTCAGGTGTACGTGGCTGGCGCCTTAGCCTGTTGAGCCACAGGCACGAGCCTAATTGTCTGAGATTTGAGGATATATTCCCTTCCCCAGGCCCACTCAACTGCAGCCCAGGCTCCAACCTTGTGCAGAAACTCCTCACAGGGGGCTGGGCATGTGTGCCTGCTCTCCTGCTCCTGCATGCGTGAATAGGAGGGTGGGCAGATACATGAATGAACGTCTTAGCATTAGTGCATTTGAGTGGCAAATGTTTCTGAGCTTCTCCAGCTGTTAGAAGACAAAAGAGGACCTTAATAGTGAAGAGGTGTCCCACCCAGTCACTGGTGGGCCTCTTCCCTCTGCACCCAGCCCCTGACTTTCTCCCGCTGGCTGAAGGCTCCTGCCTGGTGCCATAAAGTAGTGAGGGGCCTAAGGACTGTTGAGGGTTGGGGTGGGGGGTTTCTTGCCCTGCAAGAGGTTTGGATGAGGGGCAGCAGAACCTGAAACTAGGGGTTAAAGACTCCCGGAGGAGTCCTCTCTGCTTTTCAAAATGAGGCTGTCTTCTGTCCCTTCCCCACAGCTCCCATCTTCTCTAGTTAGCAGCTGGCCTCTCTGGGTCTGTCTGCCCCTCACTCCCCTGCCGCCACCCACTTTTCCCTCTGTGTGTTCAAGAAGGGGACCTGAACAGAGCCCTCTCTCAGGCATTACCCTTTTAGCTCTCTTACCCTCCAAACCCTTGTCTTTAGACACCCTCTGCTATGTCATTTGACTTAATCCCAAGTGTTCCTGCAGGAGTAACAGAGGGCAGAGTGTCTCCTCATACCTGGCCTTTCTGGGGAACCAGCCAGGCCTCTGGGCTGAGCTCAGGAGCCTCAGGAAGTCCCTTCAGTTGTCTGATGTCCAGTCCACTCCCTCACAGCCCTTGGTCCCCTCTGTGCTCTGAGGGATGTGTGTATGCTGATCTTGTCTGTGCAGGTGTGTGTCTGTGCATCTGTGATGTGTGCGCATGTATCTGTATGTGCACTGTGTGTGGGACTCTGTGATTGCGTGGGACTGTGTGTACATATTGTGTGTCATTTGTGTGTGCATCTGTGTCTGTATGCATGTTGGTGTAGATGTGTATGTGTCTTTGCGAGGGTGTGCATGTCCATGTCTGTTTGCCCGTATCTCTGTGTATGTGAGATTGTACGTGAACTAAGGCAGCAGCAGGCACTTCCCAGACAGGAGAGCTGTGTGTCCCATGTCCAACATGTAGTAGGTGCTCAGTGGGCGTTTGCTGAACTGAATTGAACCAAACTGAAGAAACTTGCTGCGGCAAGTTATTTCCTGGGAGGCAAAGACATTGTGAATGGACTGAGGAAAAGAAAGAAGGAGGAAGCTGTTGGGCTGCAGAGGGTGGGAGAGGCAGGAAGGGGTGAGGAGGAGGTTATGGGCAGGGAGGGAGCCTGGCACCCCTAGGGTAGTGGGTCACTTCTAGTGCTCCTTGGGCCCTCTGGGCTGTAGGAGGCAGTATGCAGAGCTGGGGGTGCTGACCACGTGGGCATTCAGCCCTGTCTCCCTGTCTTTCACAGCTGCCACTGGGCCCGAGAGATGGGTGCTCTCCTAGGCGTACTCTCCCCTGGCAGGGGCCGAGGACACTGCTGCTGCACAAAAGTCTCCAGGATGGCTTTGGCTTCACTCTACGCCACTTCATCGTGTACCCACCTGAGTCGGCCGTGCACTGCAGCCTGAAGGTATGCCCACCTCGCCACTGGTCTGGCCTGTTCTTTCTTGCCGGTCCCCACAAAGGTTTTTTGACCTTTTCAGAGAAGCAGTCCTTCCTGGGGTCCAGTCCCCCCTTCTACTGTGGCCTGGAGAGGCCCACTAGGGCTGTTTCTGAGCTTGGTCTGCTGTCTTCTCCTTCACCTAAGCTCTCAGGGAACCTGACACATCTCTGGGACCCCTCCCAGAGTGCCCCCGGTCCATGCTGGTCACATCTCTATAGGCTCTGCTGGAAAGAGCCCTGGGCTGGGACTCAGAGCCTGGGGTTCTAGTCCTGGGACAACTTCTAACTCACTGTGAATTTGGGGCCACCTCACCTCTCTCTGGGCTCCATTTCTCCTGCTGTAACTTGAAGCCACTTTATTGACTTGATCTCAAAGAGCCTTTCTGGCCCTAATACAAATTTTGGGTTTTTGAGTCCAGAAACCAGGGGCTGTGGGCTGGTGGGGAGGGCCCCAAGCAGCAGCCAGGGCTTCCTACCAGGGCCTTGATCCCCTCCCCCACCTCTCTTCCAGCAGCAGCAGGGGAAGAGACATTTATTTTGGAGTCAATGGGCTCTTCTCCCTTCCCCTAGGGCTGGGATCAGCCTGCACAGCTGTTGGGGGTTCTCCCTTGGGGACCTTGGTCACCTGCCATAGAACCAGACATCGGATTTTACTGTCTGTGTGCCTGCATGTCTCCATGTGCACATGTCGTGCACTGTATGCTGGGCATGGACGTGCATGTGTGTACCTCTGTGTGTGCATATAGTGTCTGTGAATACCCATTGTGTGTACATGTAACTGTGCAGCTCACATGCTTGTCTGAACCTGAGGGTGCCTGCGTAACTATTCTCACTGGCTGCAGCTGTGCTTAAGAATGTAAGTGGGGGCTGGTGGTGCGTGGGAGGGGGCAATGCCCCACACCTTGATGCCTTAGTTCTCTAGAACCCCAGTCCTTCCTTCCCTCTTTCCCCAGAATGTCACTCCTTCTGTTGTTTGCCACCTATTCTTAGGGGACCCTCTTAAAGGATGAAAAGGGCAGAAGCAGTGTGCAGCGGTCTAGGCTGGGGAGGGAGCCCTTGCTACCATGGAGGGGGTTGGAAAACTCTGGGGGAGAGCAAACCAGGGACAGGTTCCATCTCTTCTCCAAAACCTGCCCAGGGCTGGGGGGGCCCTTAGCCTGAAGGCTGGAGGAGGCTGAGTTCTTCCCTCCTCCTGCTGCTCGCCTGGGAGCCTGCAGGGAGCTCAGCCGTCCAAATGCATCCGTCTGTCTCTGCCACCCGCTTGCTGTGCTGTCAGCTCACATCAGTGGTGCAGACCCCACTGGGGAGGGCAGGGGGCGAAGGCCTGCTCTCCAGCAGTTCCTGGGAGCCTTGCAGCAGCCCACTCTTTCCTCGCTGGGGTGCCAAAGGGTCCTAGGTTCCTGCCCTGGCTCTGCCACTGAGTGGCCCTGGACATGTGATGCCCTGTGATCTGTAAAATGGGTGTATCTGGGGAGAAGGTCGGACAAGATCACCTGAAGGTCTGATCCATTGCTCATGTGCCACCTCCTGCTGGCTCATCCAATCTCTCTGACCTTCTCCTCTCCCTCATTGGTAGCTCCTCCCCAATTCCAGTGTCCTTCCCCTTAGTCAGCATCACAACCCACAGGCCTCCTGGTGGGTCTTCTCAACCCCTGAACTTAGTTGCCAGAGTCTGCTCCCCTAACTGATATTTTCAAATACCCTCTGTCTCTCCCATAGAACCTTTAAGGGCTCCCTCTTTCTCTCCTTTTCAAACCTGTCTGCTTTAGTCTGACTTTGTCACTTGCTGATACTGACCTTCCTTTAACTCAGCTGATCCAGCCCTACATATGCTTGCATATTCCTGCCGCCAAGTGTCTGCACACTCCACTCCCCTCACCCAGAATGCCTTCTCACTGCTGTCCTCAAATGTGTCTCAAAGTCCCTTCCCCCAGAGGACCCTAATCAGGTCTTCCCTTCACATTCTGTAAGAGCTGATAGTGCTGTGTGCACTTGTCATGCGCTTATCTATGTCTGCCTGGGTCCCCTGTGTGTGAGTGTATGCGGGCTGGGACCTCTCAAGGGATGAGGTCATGGGTTCCTTATTGGATTAGGGGTTCCCAGACAGCTGGAATGCTGGATGGTGGGGTTCGCAGGGGTGAGAGAGGGAATTGCATGCTACTGGGGAACCTTGCCTGAGGTGTGATACTACAGCTCACACCCCTTGCACCCCTCCTATGGTTGGGAAGAGATAAGGGGTGGTGGAGCTGGGCCTCCCCCCTTGCTGCTGAGAGCGGGGCTGAGGGTCCACACCCACCTTTCTGTTCTCTGCAGGAGGAAGAGAATGGAGGCCGAGGAGGAGGTAAGGAGGGAGTGGCAGGGCTGGGGCGGAGCCAGGGCCCATCCTTCAGCTTCTGTTTCTCTTCCCCTCCCCCACTCAGCCTGTGTTTTTCTCTGTCCCTACCCTGACTCCTGTTCCTGTCTTGGCTCTTCTCTGTGTCCTGGTCCAGCTGTTGCTGGGCATCTCCTCACTCTGTCCTGTACCTTGTCTTTCTTCCTCTCATAGTCTCCCTCAGGGCTTGTCCACTTCACAGACATTGGCTGAGTCCAGCACACCATGGGTGGTGCTGTGGGGCAGATGGTTGTCTGTGACCTGGCCCCTGCCCCAGCCTAAACCAAGGCAGAGGCAGGAACTGTCGGGCCTGGGGGCTGCTGGTAGGTGTATTGACCACAGGCTGTTCTTGGGGATGGAGACAATGGGTTCTCATGGGAGTCAGGGGTCTAAAGGTGTTTCTGCTAAGGTTTGAGCCTGACTCCTCTTGCTGTGGCCTTTGCTATTCCAAAGGGCTCCATGGTGGTACCAAGGCTTCTGGTGTATTCAAAGCAGAGTTCCTTAAATAGGCACCCTTCCTGCTCTGCCAGTGGGCTTCTGCTGGGCAGCCATGAGGACGTGTCTTCCTGAGTCCCCACCTGGAGGCCTTAGGAAGTAGGGGGAAGAGCCCGCTGACCTTGAACAGGCTCAGTTCTCTGACGGACAGTTAGTAGCAGGGAAATACAACTGGGGTGTAACACAATTTGAGCCCATCCTGGGGTCCTCAGGCCTCTGCTTGAAGCCCCCTAACCCTGGGGAAAGGAGCGGGTGGGAGATATGAGTGTTGGGTGTCTCACTCGGGCTGTGGGTCTGGACATTTCGGGGGGGGGCGCACCTCTCCCTGCCGTGTACATCCAGGACTTGATATGGGCCTCTTTAATAGCACCCTTTCCTCTGTCTTATGGCTTGTGTGTCTGTGTCTGTGTGTGAATCTGTTTTCCTCACTGTACAGTGAGCTTCCGTAGCTCAAGGACAGTATCGACTCATCCACTATAGTCTGGTTTCCAGCATGTGACAGGGATATAGTAGGTATTTCCAGAGCAACTCTTTGTGTGTCCTTGTAGGTTTTCATTCTCCCAGGTATATGTCCTCTTGTCTGGTTCCTTGTACCTGTGGGTCTGTTCACAGTGTCCCTGTGGGATGTGTGGGCCCGTGGATGTTTGTGTCCAGGTTGAGTGTGGCCATCCTCTCAGTGTGAATGTAGCTGTGCATGGGGGCCCCCCCAGCTAACCTGGCTGATGCCCCCCCAGGACCCTCCCCCAGGCCCCGCCTGGAGCCCATGGACACCATCTTTGTGAAGAATGTGAAGGATGCTGGCCCTGCCCACAGGGCGGGGCTTCGCACAGGTGAGCTGTCCCAGTTGCCTCCTCTCTGAACCTTCTGGGGCTCATTTCCCTATCATTTGGTTAGAATAGGTTTCTTGGATCCAGGTGTTGGGAGGCTCTTGTCCTCACACTGTCATCCATATGTGGTTCAGGAGTTCTCCCCTTGCCTTTCTCACATGTGGCCCTTCCCCATGTCCCCAGGAGACCGGCTGGTGAAGGTGAACGGGGAGAGCGTTATCGGGAAGACCTACTCCCAGGTCATAGCTCTGATTCAGAACAGGTGAGCACCCTCTGCCCTGCTCCTCCTAGAAGAGCTTCCAACCCACCTGCCCCTGCATACCCTTCCCTTTGGCCCCGGGGCTGCCCTGTTCTCCTCGACCCCATTGCCACAGCCTGGCCTGACCTTCTGCCCTGTCTCTGTAGTGATGACACTCTGGAGCTCTCTATCATGCCCAAGGATGAGGACATCCTCCAGCTGGTGAGTCCCGACCCTGCTGTCTGGGTGGAGGACGCCTGAGCCCTGGGGGGCAGCATAGGACACTCTTTGGTGGGCCCTCATTCCTGTATTGGACTCCTGGCAGGCAGAGAAGGAAGTTTAGGGGTGGTATTGACCTGTGTTGCCCAATCTGAGATGCCCAGCCTGTCCCTGGGCGGGGGCCGTTTGTTGCTTCATTCAGGGCTGTTCTATGCTGGGGGAGAGGGGAGGCGCTGGCCTTGACAGGCAGAATTCCTGCCAGGGTTTCTTTAAGGAGAGTGGCCCAGCGGGCCCTGCCAGACTGGCACGTTCTTTTTGGCTCCTATGAGAGATACCTGTTTCTGCACCCACTCCCTGCTGGTCCTGAGTGAGCATGTCTGTAGGTGTGTCCACATACACACACACACACACACGCAGAACACACACCAAATAACCCTCAGCATGCCCCATCCCCCCACTGTCATGTGCACCACTCGGTGTAAAGCAGAACATGCCAGACACAGACACAGCCCCACAGCACTGCACAATGCACCAGGCACATGCCATGAGAAATAAGCCCCATACACCCACCACACAGGCCCCCCCACTCCATTCACCCTCAAATATCGCAGTACACAACAGCACACACACCCACACACATCTGAATGTCACAGTACACTCCAGCGCCTCAGTTCCCCGTGGCACAAACAGAATAGTGGATCATGATGTGTATATGCAGACCTCTCACCACCATGATTTAAACACGCACACGCACACACATCACAGCGTGCCCCAGCCCATCTCAGTGCATGCACTCACCAGTATCACAGGACCCAAATTCACGCAGTCGTGGTGTGTAGTCTGTGCTCTCCCCCCACACCTCAGCATCCTTGAATGCAGCATCCAGCCCCCCCACAAAGAGTGTGTTCTACCAACATCGAAGGAAGCATGCTTTGAACTTGCAAGTGCACTCACTTACACACACACACTCACATGCTCTCGCTCTCTCTCTGTGCCCTGAGCCCAGGGCAGGCATCTCTGTCCAGTGCCCACTTCCCGGTTTCATGGGTTGCAGCCAGATGCTGGCTCGCTTGCCCCTGAGGTCACTGTCCCCTGGGAAGGCTCTGGGAGCCGCCGCTCTGGCTTCTGCCTTGGCTATGCTCTCATAATCACTGTAATCACAGTGCCATGCTTGGCATCATGCCCCTCTGGGAACCTCCACCCCTGACCTCAATTATCCCCTTAGTCTTCCTGGGGAGGGAGGAGGAAGAAAGGGGAGCCCAGATAAATGGACAGCTCACCCCAAGATTCAGAGACCTTGCCTGTACAGCTCCCCCAAGTGGAGGCAAGGCCAGCCATGGGGGCTGACAGGGTGGGACCTAGAGTGTCCCTACTGTCTAGTCACCAGGAGCACGGGGTAGAAGGACAGCCGTCTTGAGCTCTGCCACCCAGGCTTGGGTGGGCACAGATAGCAGAATGTGGGGGCCTCCAACTGGCCCCCTCATCTCCAACAGCAAGAGGGTGGGGCCCAAGCATTCCTGTGGTTGGGAGCCAAGGCTGGAGGCCAATCGGGCTGCGGCAGCTGCTGACGCCACCAACGACGCTGCGAGGCCCCTCCACACCCATCCTTCCCTCCCTCTGCCTCCCGCCAGCCAGGAGAGAGAGAGAGAGAGAGGCGGGAGGGGGCCGAGGGTCAGTGCAGGGAGGGCAGACGGAGGGGGATAGGGCCCAGGGCCGCTGCAGCAGTCAGTGGGGGCTTGGCAGGACAGGAGGAGGGCGGGGGTGGGCCAGGATGCCGCCACCACAGCCGTGATGAGGGGAGCCCTGGGAGCCGGCAGGATGGCAGGAGGGAGAGGTATGCTATCCCTGCTGTGTGCCAGTCTGGAGGGGCTGAGTGTGTGTGGGTGTGGCTTAGCTTGTCCTTGTCACATGATGTTTGTGTCTGGGACTGGAGGTGTAGTTATTTGTGTGTGTGTGTATCTCATTGTGTTTTGCTATGTGTGTGTGTGTGTGTGTCTGGGTGTGTGTCTTCCGGTGTCTCCTTGTGGTGTGGTGTGTGTGTGTGCTTGATTTGGTTTCACTCTCCCACCCTTTGATGCTTCAGCCTGAGAGAGGCCCCTGGGCAGCTCATCAGGGGCCAGCTTGGGCCAGGGCCATAAGGCCACTGTCCCTGGGAGCTGCCTCCTTTTTTGGCTAGGCCGGGGCACTGCCCTGTCACTCCTCAGCAATGCAGTGTCAGCCTCAGCTACCAGCGCCAAATTCCAGGCCTATGGGTGGCAGAAGGTGGCTCAAGGCCCCTCAGTAAGTCTGGCCCCTCCTCTAATCCTGGCCAGAGGGCGCAGGAGGCCGGCAAGTTCTTCTTCACTCAGTGGCTCAGGAACCAGGCCAGCTCTCCATCGGAGGATGGAGGGACAGCTGGGGCTCTCCCTGCCTCCACTCAGCCCAGCACAGCCCACCCTGGACACGCCCCTAGCCGGCTTTCTTCTGTCATCTGGCATCTTGACTGGTCTCTGCTGGGGTTTCCTGCTCTGCCCAAGGGGCTGTGGGCATCACTGATGGACAGAAGGGAGCAGGGAGGTGGCAGAGGCCAGGAATGGGGGAACCTCAGAAAGCAGATGGTGGAGTTTGTGGCTAAGGGCAGTCCTTGTCGTAAGTCTTAGAGAAATCCCTGCTTTTTCCCGAGTTTGTGTGTGTGTCTCTCTCTCTCCCTCAAAGGCCTCTCTCCCACTTCTTTGTCTTCTGCCTGGACATGCCCTTCCACCCTCTCCTGCTCAGGACTCCTGCTGCTTGGTCCTTTTCCTTTAGGCCCCTTCTGGGGTCCCTGTACTTCCCGGGGTGCTGCAGCCCTGCCCTGCAGGATCTGTCTGGCCTTCTCACTTGCCTCTGTGTCTCTGCACAGGCCTACTCCCAGGACGCCTACCTGAAGGGGAACGAGCCATATTCTGGAGAGGCCCGCAGCATTCCAGAGCCGCCCCCAATCTGCTACCCCCGAAAGACCTACGCCCCGCCAGTCCGGGTCCCCACTTGGGCCACTATGGTGCCTGAGCCTGTCTCAGCACTGCCTAGCGACCCCCGGAGTCCTACTGCCTGGAGTGACCTGGGGCCCCGTGTCCCATCTGCTACCTGTGCCCACCTGGACAACTCTTCCTTGGGGATGAGCCAGCCCCGCCCCAGCCCTGGTGCCTTCCCCCACCTTCCCTCAGAGCCCCGGATGCCCCGTGCCTTCCCGGAACCTGGCAGCCGGGTGCCCCCCAGCAGACTGGAGTGCCAGCAGGCCTTGTCACACTGGCTGTCAAACCAAGTCCCCCGCAGGGCGGGGGAGAGACGGTGCCCAGCTATGCCTCCCCGGGCCCGCAGTGCCTCCCAGGACCGCTTGGAGGATGTGACTGCCCACCGCCCATGGCCCTGCTCCACTTCCCAGGATGCCTTGAGCCAGCTGGGCTGGGAGGGCTGGCACCGAGCTCGCTCAGATGACTACCTAAGCCGGGCCACTCGCTCAGCTGAGGCGCTGGGGCCAGGGGCACTGGTGTCTCCCCGCTTTGAACGCTGTGGCTGGGCTTCCCAGCGTCCATCTGTCCGCACCTCTGCTTGTCCACCTCGGGACCTGCCAGGGCCCCAGGTCCCATCTGCATCTGGCCTTCAGGGCCTGGATGACATCGGGTACATTGGGTACCGGAGCTATAGCCCATCATTCCAGCGCCGGACTGGCCTCCTGCACGCACTCTCCTTCCGGGACTCACCGTTTGGGGGGCTGCCCACCTTCAACTTGGCCCAGTCCCCTGCATCATTCCCACCGGAGGCTGCTGAACCGCCCAGGGTTGTCCGGCCAGAATCCAGCACCCGAGCTCTGGATCCTCCCTCCGAGGACCGCCGTGATGAGGTGGTCCTGAGGCAGAAGCCTCCGACGGGCCGCAAGATCCAGCTGACCCCTGCAAGACAGATGAACCTTGGACTTGGTGATGAGTCCCCAGAGCCAGAGGCCAGTGGGCGAGGGGACCGCCTGGGCAGGAAGGTGGCCCCTTTGGCTACCACCGAAGACTCTCTGGCTTCCATCCCCTTCATTGGTGAGTGACGACGCAGGTGGCTGTCTTGGGAAACTTAGTTGTCCTCTGCTATACTCCATCTACCTGTCTACGCAGGAAAAACTCTGGGCTGTGTGCTAATGGGATCAGCTTGTTTCTTTCCATCTGTCATGGAAGGATGGATGAATGGAAGTAAGGACGGGTGGATGAACAGATGATCCAGTCATCTGTTCCTTCCTTCCATTCATCCATCCTTCCATTCTTTGTCCTCCTTTCTTCCATCCTACCTCCCCTTCACTTACTTGCCAGCCATCTCTCCATCCACTTTATCTTTGCTCCCTCTTTCCCTCCTGCCTTCCTTCTTTTGTCCATCTATCCATTTATCCATCCACTCTTCCTTCCTTCCCTTCCTTTCTACGTCTCTACTTTCTCTTTCTTTTCCATTCATTCATCCTTTATTCCTTCCTTTCACCATTCCTTCCATCTTTCTATTCTTCCTTTCTTTCATCCTCCCTTTGTAGCTTTTGCTCTTTGTCCCTTCCATCCGCCGTCCATCCCATCCAGCCTTGCCAGGCCCTGTGCGAGGTGCCATGCTCTCTTGCAGTGGACCGTCTAGCAGGGGCTGGATGGTCAGACAGCAGCAGGCCAGTGACATGGGTATGAGAGCTTGAGGAGGACAGAGGAGAGATGTGGAACCCAGACTAGGGCGTGGCAGCCACAGAGAAAATATTGGAGAAAGGACATTTTGGCTAAGACTTAAAGGATGAGAAGGAGTTAGTTGGGGAGAATGTTCAAGGCGAGATACTCAAAAACCCTGAATTGAGAGAGGCAGGGTACTGGCCAGGTCATGAGGACCCTTCTGGATCCAAGAGGTCTCATGGGTCGCTAGTGGGGGCAGACTCTGTCCTGAGAGCAGAGGGAGCTCTCAGAGGTTTGCCTTAGAGTGGATATTGATAGAGGGAGCAGCAAGAGAGTGGAAGCTGGGTGATCTCCAGGTCCCTCACCTGGCTGGAGGGCTGCCTCACCCCCACGCTGGGGGAACAGGAAATGTTTAGGGCTTGTTGAATACTGAGCCACCCATGAGGGAACAGGGCAGGCTGGGCTGGGTCTGGTGCTTGGGAGGAAGACCAGGCTTGAGGAGTCAGGGGCTGAGACGGGAGCTGGATCCTGGCAGTGAGCTGGCCTAGGGCAGTCTAGGGGTGAGGGAGAAGGCCTCCCCCTGCCAGCCTTCGGTAGGAGGGAGAGAAAGCCCCTTTTAGTGACCCTCCCCCCAGACTGACAGGGGAATTAAAGTCTCTTTTTCCAGAGTACTCTCAGTCTGAGGGGCTGATGCAGTCTCTGCCCTCAAGGGGTCCTCAGTGGAGGTGGGACAGTCCTTGCCCTCAAGATGCCGCCAGTGTGTTGAGGAAAACACAGTCCCAGCCTTTAGGAGGCTTCCAGTTTAATGGGGGGATGGAGTCACAATCCATGCTCTCAGAGCATCCTTGGGCTGAGAGTGGCGACACAGTACATTCTCTCAAAGAGTCCTTAGTGTAATGGGAGAGACATGGTCCCTACCCTCAGGAGGCTCCCATTATGAAGGGTGAGACACAGTGCATTCTCTGAGAGCATCTCAGTTTGATGGGGTACAGGAGTATTGGATCTGCCCTCAGGAGCCTGGTCTAAGGAGGGTGGCTCAGCCCCACTCCTGGGAGCCCTTGGTGTGATGGGGGAGGCCCAGCGCCTGCTGAGGGGATAGATTCCATGACTACAGTCTGGTGGGCTGGTCAAACTTGGCAGTGGGTATGTTGCCGATGGGACTGTGGAGGACTTGCTGCCCTTTGGGCAAGTGGCAGTGGGTCTGGCCTGGCTAGGGAGGGGCAGCAGGTTCCCCTCTCTGCCACCTTCACACCTCACTCCTCCCCGCATCCAGATGAGCCCACCAGCCCCAGCATCGACCTCCAAGCCAAGCACGTCCCTGCCTCTGCCGTTGTCTCCAGTGCCATGAACTCAGCCCCCGTCCTGGGCACCAGCCCATCCTCCCCAACCTTCACCTTTGCCCTCGGCCGCCACTACTCGCAGGACTGCAGTGAGTGCTGCCCTCAATCCTGTCCCACGCCAGCCTCATCCTCTCCCTTGCCTCTTGGTCCCCAGAGGTCCCTTCTGGATATGCTGCCTGATGTCTGGCTTCTTCTAACTGGCTTCTGTTCTTCCCGGGGCCCATGGGGAGAGTCCCCCCTTAGTCTTGCCCAAAAGAGAGTGCTCCAGGGAAGTCCCTGACCCGCTGGCCCTGCTGACCCTGAGTTCTGATGTGGGTGGTCCCATAGGCAACATCAAGGCTGGCCGCCGCTCCTCCTACCTGCTGGCTATCACCACGGAGCGCTCCAAGTCCTGCGACGATGGGCTCAACACCTTCCGGGACGAGGGTCGGACTCTGCGGTGAGGCCTTGTCTGGACCTGGGGAGAGGCAGCTCCTCCCTAGACTGGGCCCTGGTGCTTTGACACTCGAGGCAGTGTCTGCCTTCCTAGATGGCCTCTGGGTCTGGGGGAGCCCCACGAGCTTCCTGCATCCCTCACCCCAGCCCTTGCTTGCTCCCAGGCGCCTGCCGGACCGCGTGCCCAGCCTGCGGACGCTTCGGAGCTTCTTCACCGATGGGGTGAGTGGCAGTGCATGTTTGAGGGAGGGGTCAGGGACTGCGGGTCGCAGCCTCGGCTGGGCTTCTAGGCCCATGACTTCTGGGACCCCAGATGAGCTACTCTGGCTCCCGTCATCTCCTTCCTCTCAGCACCTGCCCACCCCCATATTGGGCACATTCTCTTCCTCTTCTTTATCATCATCATCGCCACCCTCCCACCAAGGCTGCTGCACGTGTCCTCCCTGCCGTCTGGAATACCCCGTTCCAGGTCCCCCCGCCATGACCATATGATTCACTTTTCCACTGTTGTCAGGATATTTCAGCCTCTGCTTGTGACATTTCATGTCTCCCTTCCTTCCTCTGTGTTTGTCTCATGTCACAGAACTTCTGTTTCTCTTCTTCATTGCCTGGCCCTCGGCTAGAACATAAGCATCCTGAGGGCAGGGGTTTCATTTGCTTCATTTGCTGCTGGATCCCTAGTACCTACTGCCTGCACTGGGCAGGCCCTCAGTTAATATTTGCATGGTGTCTTCAGGGGCCTGGGGACAGGGGCTACACTGAAAGGTAGGGGACACGGGGCTGAGATTGGAAAGGCTGGAGTTTCCAGGCTGAGGACGTGAGGAGACAGGATCAGGTCTGCAGTGGCCTCATCTCTTTTTGATTACAGATGGACTGGAAAAGCCATCTCAGTTTCAAACCCACCATATCTCTGGTTAGTTTAACACCTTGATGATATTGTCACCTGGCCTATTCCTTATCACTTCCTCCGCTTACTTAACTCTCCCTAGACATGCTATCTCTGTTGCTGGAGTCCTGTTGACACTATCACTTCCTCTGTTTAACTCCTTGTGGACATGACTACCTGCTCCCCAGCTTGCTCTTTGTTGATGTTCCCACTTCCCCTGTTTATTTAATTCCTTGTTGACACAATCACTTCCTTAATTCCTTTAAGTCTGTAAGTTAATGTAGGTTGCAAATTGGCTTTTCTAGCATGGTGAGGCATGTGGTCTGCTGGCAGGTCATGACCTTTCCTCCTTTCTGGCTTCTCCATTGTATAAGTCTCATGACCTCAACACAAGTAGATCAGAGAGGGCAAGCAGAGCCTATGAGGTCACACAGCACTTCAGGGTGTAGCACAGACATCCACCAGGCTTGTCCATGGGGTTCCTGAGATGCTAGTACTGTAGGAGCCACCCTAAATTGTCCTCTGTTGTCTCCCTTCAGTCCTTGGATAGCTGGGGTACATCTGAAGATACTGATGCCCCTTCTAAGCGACACTCAACCTCTGACCTCTCAGATGCAACTTTCAGTGATATCAGGAGAGAAGGCTGGTTGTATTATAAACAGATCCTCACCAAGAAAGGGAAGGTAAGATGGGTGAAGGAGTGAGATGGGGGTGGCCAGGAGCTGTCCCCAGCAAAGCTCTTCAGCTTCTCCTACAGCCACCCCCCACAGCCTCTGGAGCTGGAGAGAACCAGCACAGGTGGTAGCACAAGGGCTAGAGGTTAGGTGCTAGGAAGAACTTCCTAGGGGAGACTTAACTCACGAAAAGGAAGTTAACAAGAGAGGTATTCTTTGCTGAGGGATGCACTTGGAATTCTGATGAAGGCATCCCACAATGGTCATTAGTTGACAGATCACGGCTGCAGGAGAGCAAGGCCTAGGTGATTGTCCTAGGGGAGCTGAGGTCCAAAGAGAAAGCCTGGACCAGGGCCTTGTGGGGCCAGCACAGGGTTTAGTCTGCATCCTGAGGGCTCCAGAGACTCTTCTGTGTGGGAGTTAATAACTTTGAAATGTGCCTTTGGCTTCCTGGGAGTGAATTAGAGGGGCCTGGCTGGAGGCAAAAAGACCAGTTAAGAGCCACCAGAGAGATCAGGTGAGAGATGAGGGGGCCTAGAACCTGTGGGCTGCAGGGGGTGGATGGAGAGGGGATTGGAAGGGCAGGCAAGCAGTCCTAAAGAGCAGAAGGATGAGCCCTAGATCCTTGGCCACAGGCTGTGCAAGGAGCTGGGTGGAGAGAGGGGCGTCCTCTGCAGCCCTACTGCTGTCCCTCCCAGCTGCCAGGTCAGTATGAAGCTGGGGGTGAGTTCTGATTGTACTGCATACATTTCTAGAGCTGGGACAGCTCACCCATCATGACTCAGTCTCCTTGTCTGTAAATAGAGCTCTCGGTTATCCCTAGCTCCTAAGCCTATTGCTGAGGATTAAATGAGATGATCTAAGTAAAGGGTTTACCTGGTGCCTGGTACTTGGAGCTGCTCTTCTTCCACTTAACTGCTATTTGAATTTTTCACCCTGCCTTCTGGGGTACCTGGAAGGAACATAAGCTTTGAAGCAGGCAGACTTTGAGTTCTTGCCCAGCCACATATCAAACACGTGGCTTTGGGTGCCTCAATTTTCTAATCTGTAAGATGGGCACAACGTTATTATGTCACTCTGAGGGCCATTGTGATTGAAGTGAGATGCATAGTCTGGGCAGGGCTGGCACTCCTCTGCCAATAATTACTAAGGCCTCCTCCACTCAGGGGGGCCTCCTGCCTCTTTTGAGGTCCCGGGGATTTAGTGGTGAGGAGTCATGCTGTGGCCTGCCCTCCTGGGGCTCCTGGCAAGCAGCTAAAGCACATGTGGCATGATGGTTCCATGTGCACAAACTGATATGGTGGGGAGCTCAGGAATGGGATGGATGTGTGGCAGGGGAGGTGTCCAGGGGCTGAGACATTTCTCATACAACACAGAGGCTCTGAGAGGGAGGGGAGCAGTGGGGGAGGAGTGAGCAGATGTCCTCCTGGAGGGTGTGGTTAGGCAGGGTGGGGAGGTCTTACAGGGTGGCTGGGAACCGGGCTGACTGAAGCACCCAGGTGAGAGGTCGGAGGCCAGCTGGGGAGTTGGGTACTTGCTGTGGCTGTGGGGTCTCAGCACCCAGGGAGAGCCTGTCCTGAGCGGGGAGGTGTGTGACACCAGGAGACAAGTGTTGCATCTGTGACAATTAGAGGCAATGTCATTGCTGTTGTTCAGGTGTGTGAGGCATGAGATAGGGGGACCCTGACCAAGGTCAAGGCATGAGGCCGGGGGAGGGGACTGGAGGGAGAGCATCAAGGGGAAGGACTTACTTACTGATGGCTGGGAGGGCTGGGGGAGGAGGTGGCCTGCTTCCTAAGTTCCTGGCTTGGAACCCTGCAGGAGGGCAGTGGGTGGTGGGACCTTCTCCTAGGCTACGGGGCCTTGGAAGAGGAGGTTTGAGGAAAGGAGGCCAATCAATTCCCTTGGGGTCATGGGATAGACCCCGTCATGGGATAGATCCCAGTGGAGGACAGAGGCTCTGAGGGTATGGCTGATGGGGAGGAGGCCTGCCTGGGCAGGGCCTTTGTCCATCAACATGTATTGGGCACCTTTGGCCTTGGGCACAGGAGTACGAAGGGAGAAGGCAAGAGCCTCCTCTGAGCCTTGAGAAGAAATGGGGCTCCAGGGAGGTGAGGCTGGCAATAGACCAAAAAGAGAGCTAGCGAGATGGCAGTGGCATCAGGGGGTCTCTGTGGGGGAGGGGCAGAGGAGCTGCATGTGGACCAGCCTCACCATTTCAGTCCAGTGTGTGAGCCCCATGGAGGCTCATGAGAGCACTGACTTGCCCTGCTGGGGAGCCTGGCCTCCAGATCCCAGGGCCCCTGACAGCCTGGCCTAAGTGTTTCCTGGGCAGGGATGAGAACTGGCCCCTTCCTGTTCACTGGCCAGTTTTGGAGGCCAGGGTCTTCCCACCTTTGCTGGCCAAAACTCGGTGCCACGCATCCACTTGGTGGCCTGAGAGTTAGAGGAGAATCCTCAGATCAGCCTCAGGCCCTTGGACTGTCCACTGTCCTGTTTCCCAGCTGACTGTCATCTGCCCTGCAATACAACCCCTGTGTGCCCCCTCCCAGCTCCTAGCTTCTTTCAGAGACCACTGACTGCCAGGCAGAGGAGTGTGACTTGTCCCCAAAGTCACAGACCCAGCACTGGAGCTGGATGGGACCCTGGCTCCTAGTTCGTTCACTTTCCTTTACCAGCTGAGGACACTGATGCCAGGGGACCTTGACTTGTGCAAGGTCATCTAGCTGGTTTAGTCTCAGAGAGATGCCCTTGTCCCCACCTCACTCTGATACTGTAATTCTGCCTCTGGCTCTTGCTCAGAATGTCCCTGTCCAGGTCTAGCAGTCCTGTGAGGAGCAGGGCTTACAGCACTGGGCCCACTCAATGGGAGGCAGGACTTGGGCTGTGCTTGCCTGCCAGCCATGATGTGCACTGAGGGCAGAGGCCTGTGCTGGGTGTGGAGCAGCGGGTGGGCCCCAGCCAGTGGAAAGGAACCCTGAGTCTGACAGGAGATAGGGTCCCTGCCCTCAGGGTGCTCCAAGGACCAATCCAGTGAATATCAGTGAACAGGCTCGGCGCCTATGGCTCAACGGGCTAAGGTGCCAGCCACGTACACCTAAGCTGGCAGGTTCGAATCCAGCCCGGGCCCGCCAAACAACAATGACGGCTGCAACCAAAAAGAAAAAATAGCCGGGCATTGTGGCGGGCACCTGTAGTCCCAGCTACTTGGGAGGCAGAGGCAGGAGACTCGCTTGAGCCCAGGAATTGGAGGTTGCCGTAAGCTATGATGCCACGGCACTCTGTCCAGGGTGACAGCTTGAGGCTCTGTCTCAAAAAAAAAAAAAAAATCAGTGAACACTTAGCTTGCAAATGAGAGGACAGACAAGTGCCCTGGCTCCAGGATAACCTGAGGTTGCAGTAAACAACCTCAGAAAATGAATGGTCTGATATACCCACCTTCAAGTTGGAGGGGAGGAAGAGTTGCCTTTAGAAAAAAAAATGGTCATTGAGAAGTTGACTTTGATGATGTTGGAGCTCAGATCTGAGGGGGAGGCAGCCACATAAAGAAGTAGGGGAAAGGGGCTGCAGGCTGAGAATAGCAAATGCAAAGGCCCCAGGAAAGAAGGGCTCGACAGAGTAAGAAAGAAGGAAGGAGAAGAGGAGTTTGGAGAGAGACAGGGGCCAGACCACAGAAGACCTAGATTTGATTCCAAGGGCTATGGGATCCCATGAGAGGAGAGAAACACAATCTCCTTTCCATTCAGAAATGACCACCACAGTGCTGGCTAGGGAGTGGTTGTGGGAGGTGAGTCTGTACCTTGTCCAGGCAAGAGGTGTTGATGGCGGGGACGAGGTGGTCACAGGGAAGATGGAGACAGATGAAATTTTGGAAGCAGAAAAGTTATGATTTCCTGATAGGTTGAATGTCAAGGCAAGGAAGAGGGAGGAGTCAAGGGCAACTCCCAGGTTTCTGGACAACTGGGTGGATTGACTGAGCTGGGAAAGATGGGGGTGGGGGTGGAGAACAGGTTTGATGGTGAGAAATGGCGTGGCCTTAAGTGAGCAAGGAGTGTGGAAGTGCCTGCGCGGCATGTAGGAAGAGACACGGGCAGGCTGTGGCTGGGGGAGACGGTGGCCAGTGGTGAACATCTGGGAATCGTCATCAGCAGATGGCCTGGGTTAAAGCCACAGGTATGGATGGCATCCCTGAGGGAGACATGCAGGAGAGGAGAGCCCAGGACAAAGTTCTGGGGTTCCTTTAAGGCAGGGCCCTTATCCTCAACTTGTTTGATATTTGGGTCCAGATAATTCTTTTGGGGGGGCTGTCTGGTGGAATGTTGGCAGCCTCCCAGCCTTTCCCTGCTACCTGCCATGTCTCCAGACAAATGACCCTTGGGGATGGTTCCCCTGGTTGTGAACTAAAGCCATAGTGGGTGGGGTGGGCAGTAGAAGAGACTAAGAAGGAGCCAGTGAAATTAGGGAGAAAGCCAAGGGGTGTGGGGCCTTTGGAGAGGGAAGGAGGGGCCTGCTGTCTAAGATGCTGCCAGGAGGCTTACAAGGAGGGCGGAGAAGCAGCCACTGGCTTTGGCAACCTGGTACACCCAGGTGCCCTTGAGAGCCAGACGCTGAGTTCAGTCTTGGGGGAGAGGCAGAGAAGTGGGAGAACAACAGAAGAACACCCCAACCAGCTCCCAACCAGCTTCTCTGGGGGATGGTGTGTAGAGGGGGTGTGGACCTGGGTGGCTTTAGGAGGATTTTACGTATGGCAGGCCATGCTGGGTGGGGACATCTGCTGGACCTCTAGGGTGTTGCCATACCCAGTGGGTGCTGATGCTGGTCTTCAGAGTGGGAGATGGTTGGGGTCCTCTGCAGGGATTGAAAGTGGTTGGTCTGAAAGTGGTGGGTCAGGGTGCCAAGGTGGGTGAGGGGCATAGAGAGAGCTGGAGGCCACCCTGGGTTTGGCCAGGTGGAGTTGGGGGGCTCCTGGTGGGTCTGTCCCTGTGCTGTCCACTGTCTGCTGCTCCGGGGGTGGTGGCAGGCCTGCTCTCTCACCGCCCCCGTCTCCCCCCACCCCGTGTCTCCCTGCAGAAAGCGGGCAGTGGCCTGCGCCAGTGGAAGCGGGTGTACGCCGCGCTGCGGGCGCGCTCGCTCTCGCTGAGCAAGGAGCGGCGGGAGCCCGGGCCGGCGGCGGGGGCTGCGGCGGCCGGCGCAGGTGAGGACGAGGCGGCGCCCGTCTGCATCGGCTCCTGCCTGGTGGACATCTCCTACAGCGAGACCAAGAGGAGGCACGTGTTCCGGCTGACCACCGCTGACTTCTGTGAATATCTCTTTCAGGCTGAGGACCGGGATGACATGCTGGGCTGGATCAGAGCGATCCGAGAGAACAGCAGGGCCGAGGGCGAGGTGAGGGCCGGCCTAGCCCAGCCGGCCAGGAGCAGGGCAGGGTAGGGCACCCCCCACCTGCTGGGGGCCTTGATGGCTGCTCTGAGCCTCTATTCCCTCTTCTAGAAAATGGGGTGGGCAAGAGCACACCTTGCAACTGCATCCACCCAGATTTTGGTGTGAGGAAAAATGCACAGACATTGGTTCAGAGTACCTGGCCTCTTTGGTGTTCAATGTCTGGCAGTAACATTAATAACTGTAGTGATGGTAGCTATTGTTAGGACTGCCTTGGGCAGAGAGGTCAGCAGCAGGCCAATCCCAGCTTGTTGCAGGAGGTGAGGGAGTTGGAGTCTCCTGTGGCATATATTACAACTGGGGCTGGCCTGTCTGCAGGGGGATAAACAGTGTGACCGTGGCCTTTGGCAGCAGGTGGACAGAGGTAGAGCTGGGGTGTTTGGCAGAGATTTGGAAAATATTTTTTAAATGGCGCCCTCTTCTGGGCAGTCATAGCTGCACCCTAGGTTCTCACCTCACCCAGGAACTTGCTGTGCAAAGATGCCTTTACACACCTGCTCCAAGTTATGTGGGGCTTGGGGATGGGCTCTGCCAAGAGGGCAGTGGGCCTGAGCCTGGTCCAGGTGGGTGCCTGCTCTGGCCATGGGAGAGGGATGTTAGAGCATAGCCCTGGGCCACAGACCTGCTTGGTGAGGACTCATCCTCTCACTGACCAGGCTCTGACCTCCCAAGGACGTATGTGTCCTCACTGCAAGAAAGAGAGTACCTGGAATCTGGGCCCCCTGCTCTGGGGGCCTGGCTGGGCTGTCTCCAAAAAGGCATGGTCAGGGGATCTGAGTCCTCTTTGTTGTGCTGGTAGCTGTCCCTCATGGGGCACCTCCTCTGGGCCTACCAGGACTGTGACGAGTGCTTTGTGCATAATTCTGCACCCCAATCCTGAGGTGCCTTATTAGCTCCCCATGTTTACTGCTGAGGGAATCGAGGCTCAGAGACGCTAAGTGACTTAGGTCACACAGCTGGTGTAGGGGTACCCGAGAGTGCAGCCCTGAGTTTTCTTACTCCAGGGTCTGTGATTTCCACCTGGCCAGTGGAGAGAGGGGATGTGGGGCAGGGCCAGGAATGAGCCTGGGGCTGGCTGACCGTGGGCACTGACCTGGCCTGTTCTCTCCTCTTGCCTGCTGTAGGACCCCGGCTGTGCCAACCAAGCTCTGATCAGCAAGAAGCTTAATGATTACCGCAAAGTGAGGTGAGACCCAGCCCTCATAGAGCAGTCCCCACCTTGGGGGAGGGGGGTATTCTAGGCAGAGGTCATCCTCCTGGCTCACCTCTGCTGGGGGCAGGGGCATCCAGGGTCTCAGGTCCCAAGACAGGCACAGAGGAATTGTCTCAGACTGTGAGGGTCCTAAGTGGCGGGAGGTGAGGGTGGATGGAATGCTGGCCCACCCCAAACGAAGACCCCTGCTCTCCCATTTCCTACACAGCCATAGCTCTGGGCCCAAAGCTGATTCCTCCCCAAAAGGCTCTCGTGGCCTGGGGGGTCTCAAGTCAGAGTTCCTCAAGCAGAGTGCAGTCCGGGGCCTCAGGACTCAGGACCAGCCTACAGGGAGCAAGGGTAGGAAGGTGGCTCCTGAGACGGGGTGGCGTGCACATTTGTGTGTGTGGGGGGGGGCACGTGTGTTGGGGGCTGTGTGTCTGCCTGTGAATATGTGCCAGGGTTACCCCATGTGTCTGCCCACAACTATGTGCCTGTGAGGGACAAGAGGCTCTCAGGGTCAGGGCTAGAAGGGCCTGGAGCCTGGTCCCTCTCCCTGCCGGGTGGTCTGCCAGTCTTTACATCTCTGCAGGGGCCAGAGGCTCACCTCTCTGCAGCAGCCTTTTTCATCTAACACACTTTTGGCTCTTAGAAAGCTTTGGTTGTGTCAGGACCTATGGCTCCTACCTTGTGGTTCTACCTTGAGGTCACACAGAAGTCCTTACGTGGCTCCAAGCCTCTTCCCTCTGGGGTAAATGCCCTTGTCCCTTTGGTCTGCTCTCTTGTGGTATAATTTTCCATTCTTCCTCACCATCCTGGTTGCTTCCTTAATGGAGTCCCCATTTGTCCAAATGCGTGAATGTGGCAATGAGTGTGTGTGAAGCTCCTGGATGCCAAGCTCACTCTGGCTGTGTCTCCTCCACTCCAGATGACAGTGCTGCTGCCCCCAAAACCCCTTGGAGCATCAACATTATCAAGAAGAACAAGAAAGCAGCTCCAAGAGCATTTGGGGTCCGGCTTGAGGAGTGCCAGCCAGCCACGGAGAACCAGGTGTGTGTCCATCATTTCCAGAGCAGTCAGGGTGAGGGGAGATGGAGGTACAAAGGATCAGATCAGCAAGGGACATGAAACCAGCTTTCCACCTCATTGTGCAAACACAGCTGGGGAAACAGTCCAGAGAGGGGAGGTCCCTTCCCTCCGCCCCAGATCTCCCAGGGAGGGAGCAGCAGAGCTGAGGCCCAGCTTTGCTCCTTCTCAGCCATGACAAGGCTTTGGTGCTGTTTGTGGCCCCTAAACTGGAGGCAGCAAGGCCTTTTGTTCCCCTGCAGGGTTCCTGGCAGCAGCTCTGGGTCTTGCACTGTCCCCATCTTGGCCTCCCCACCTCCTCTGGCCCCCATCCACCCTAACATCCCCACCCTGCCTGTGTCCCCAGCGCGTCCCCCTGATTGTAGCTGCCTGCTGTCGCATTGTGGAGGCACGGGGGCTGGAGTCCACAGGCATTTACAGAGTGCCTGGCAACAATGCAGTAGTGTCCAGCCTGCAGGAGCAGCTCAACCGTGGGCCTGGTGACATCAACTTGCAGGATGAGGTGGGTGCAGCTGGGGGCCTGTGGAAGGGGGCTGAGGTGGTGTGTGTGGCTCTGCTAGGAGATTTCTGGAGTCCATTGTATTGTGTTCATTGTGCCCCATGATGTGCCCAGTGTTGGGCCAGAGCGCCGAGTGGGCAAGATGGGACCTGCCCTCGCAGGCCAGCCCCCAGCATGGGCATCAACCCAAGTAGACAAATGCCCAGGAGAGCTCTGAGGCAGTGGCTGCCAGCAACAGTTTTATCTGAGCCTTTAGGACGAGTAGAGTTCACTGAAAGCGAGGTAAGGGCATTCCAGGCAGAGAGGTGGCCTGGGCCACTGTATAGACTCTGAAAGTTTGCCAGGAACCAACAGACTTTCTCTGTGAAGGGCCAGATCGTAAATATTTTGGGCTTTGGTTTATTCTGTTGCATTCTCTTCTCTTTCTGCTCTTCCTCTTTTTCATAACCCTTTAACAGTGTGCAAACAATACTTAGCTCAGGGGCCAAACGAAAGCAGGTCAATGGCTGGATTTTGCCAATGGACTACAGTTTGGAGAACCTTGGATTAGAAATGCTTTCTAGAATACCCAGCAATTTGGGTGGCTGCAACATGGGAAGAGAAGTAGCTGATCAGATGAGATGAGCCCAGCTCATGGAGCCATCTGTGGCTATATATCAGAGTTTTAGCGGGGCCAGTGGTTCTCAAACAGTGTTCCCTAGAGCCCTAGGGTTCCCAGAGAGGCTGTGGGAGGCCAAAGGCAGGTCAGGACTCGCATCCTTGCTTAAACTAGAGCAACCTCACTTTGCAACTAGAGCAACCTCACTTTGCTCCATCTGCCATATTGGGTTTTATTTTATTAATTTTTATTTATTTATTTTTTTTGAGACAGAGCCTCAAGCTATCACCCTGGATAGAGTGCTGTGGCATCATAGCTCACAACAACCTCCAATTCCTAGGCTCAAGCTATTCTCCTGCCTCTGCCTCCCAAGAAGCTGGGACTATAGGCGCCCGCCACAATACCTGGCCATTATTTGGTTGCAGCTGTCATTGTTGTTTGGCGGGCCTGGGCTGGATTCGAACCCGCCAGCTCAGGTGTACATGGCTAGCGCCTTAGCTACTTGAGCCACAGGCGCCGAGCCCCATATTGGGTTTTTTTTTTTTTTTTGAGACAGAGTCTCAAGCTGTCACCCTGGATAGAGTGCTGTGGCATCATAGCTCACAGCAACCTCTAATTCCTGGGCTCAAGTGAGTCTCTTGCCTCTGCCTCCCAAGTAGCTGGGACCACAGGCGACTGCCACAACGCCCGGCCATTTTTTGGTTGCAGCCGTCATTGTTGTTTAGCGGGCCTGGGATTCGAACCCACCAGCTCAGGTGTACGTGGCTGGCTCCTTAGCCCGCTGAGCCACAGGCGCCAAGCCCTGATATTGGGTTTTAATGTACAAATTTATTTGCCCAAAGGCCCTGATGAAAAAGATTTTGGGGGGGGGCGGTGCCAATGGCTCAGTGGGTAGGGCGCTGGCCCCATATACTGAAGGTGGTGGGGTTCAAATCGGCCGCGGCCAAACTGCAACAAAAAATAGTGGGGTGTTGTGCCGGGCACCTGTAGTCGCAGCTACTCGGGAGGCTGAG
>CAUYON010184014.1:0-10896 GCA_963573935.1 Arctocebus calabarensis | reverse complement strand
TCCCAAAGGGATGTTTCTGGGCAGATCTCGTCAGCCAGAGATGCCTGAAGTCTTCTCTCCCCAGTCTCACCGAGCCCAGTTGCAAGGAAGCTGTTACTCGGCCACCATCTTGGCTCCTCCCCTCTATTATCGCAAATCCCCTTTCTTGAGTGGCATCTCAAAGCTTAGTTCAACCCTTTATCCTTGGCCAGAGCACACATGACCTAGTAGTCAGCTAGAAATTTGCGTAAAACTTATATATAGAATTTAAGACTTCTCTATCAGGTCTTCTTTCTGAGATTCCCCAGTCAATCTCTAAGAAGGCTGGTTGAATTTTTTCTTTGATTATACAAGTAAAAATATCTGTGAGTTTTCTATCAGAAGTATAGCTACCCCATGGAATGTTTATGTCCTCCAAAAATTCATATGTGGATTTGGACAAGGGACCTCCAAGGAAGTAATTAAGGTTAAATGAGATATTGAGGGGGGCGTCCTTTTTTCACAGGACTAGTCCCCTTACAAGAAGAGACATCAGAGAAGCTGTTTGTACTTTCTTCACACATGCACAGCGAGACCACATGAAAGTGCAGTGGTATGGAAACCCACCTGCTGTCACCAGATCCAAACTGCTGGTCTAAGCCATCCATTCTCCAGAACTGTGGGCAAATTAATTTCTTTTGTTTAAGCCACCCATTCTGTGGTACAGGCAGTCCCCAGGTTATGGACAAGGTACATTCCTGAGAACATCTTTAAGTTGCATTTGTATAACCCTGACAGATAGCACGTTGTGGTAATAAAAATAATACTGTAATGGATCATGTGTGGTAATGATAGTAGAATATAATACTGCAATAATAATAATAATAATAATAATACCCCTATCTGGTAATAACAAGTTATAGCAACTATTGTCCTCTTTCCTTTAACTCAAACAAATATAAAATCAAACTCACATAAAAAGTTGAGATAGGAGATAGGAGACATTTCAAAAGAGAATGTTAAAGGTTGATACTCACCTGGTGTCGCCTCCACGTCTTGCTGACTGGAAGGGACATTTTTGTGGGAAGATGGAAGGCTGATAATTAGCAGAAGATTGTTAACCATGAGGCTAAAGAGGATAGAGAGGGTGCTGGGGGATCAGGATTTGATTTTGTTGCTAGGGGAGGGGAGCTGATTCCTAAAGTCAGTTTCTTGAAAAAGGTATCTAGAATTGTTTGCTCAGGGGGGTTCTTGTTTTCATCACAATTGGCCTTGTAGCAGCTGATGTTCTCACTAACTACTCTGCAGATCTTGGTAAACTGCTCCATGGTAAGATCTTGCCCCTCAAGCTTAGCAAATCCTGATTCAATGAGATGAAAACCTTCAACTAATTCTTTATTTTTGAGATAGAGTCTCCCTCTGTTACCACGCAGTAGAGAGCCAGAGTGCTGTGACTTAGGCCCAGTTCATAGCAACCTCAAACTCCTGAGTTCAGGTGTTCCTCCTGCTTCAGCCTCCCAAATAGCTGAGACTACAGGCACCTGCCACGACGCCCAAATAATTTTTCTATTTTTTTTCATTTTCATCACAGGGATCAGAAGTGCCATCTTTTTTCAGATTAATATAGAAGTATATACACTTAGGTTACATTGTTTGCATTTGTTAGGTAAAGTCTAAGTTGTGTTGAGCCCTTCACCAGGGAGGTCTGCCACTTACATTGTACCCACTAGCTGAGGACTTACCAAACTCCCTCCTTCCTTCCTCCTTCCCCTTCTTGAACACACCCACATGAGAGAAAAACATGATTTTTCGATTTTTACTAGAGATAGGATATTGCTTCTACTCAGGCTGGTCTCGAGCTCCTGACCTCAAGTGATCTCCCCCTACCCCCAGCCTCCTCGAGTGCAAGGAATATAGATGTGAGCCACCGCGCCTGGCCTCCGGTTAATTCTTTTGTTGTAAACTTTCTTGGCTCTGAATCTTACCACGTCCTTGGGTTTCTATAGGCTGCTTCTCTATAAATCTATGACAACAACCACTAGAGTAAAGATGCTATACCAATGAACTGCTTACCACCCCACAGGTGCAACCAGATGTCATCTGTAACCTGAGTATAGCCTGCATTTTGTTCTGGCAACCTGTGCAAACTTACCCACAGACCCCTGATTTGGCTGATTCTCGGGCTAAAAACTACATAAACAGGCAAGTCACACTGCATCATTCCCTTTTCTCAAATATCATCAGCCCTCCAGAATCTGCCTGCGTTTGTTTTCTCTCCAAGAACATGTTCTTGCTTTTTGTATTTTGTCCAAGTTTATACTTGTTGTCTGCAGAAAAGTCAGGTCTGGTTGGCGCTTACTTGGTTATAGGAGAAGTAGAACCCGTGCTTATCAATTCTATTTCTACATTTAAAAAAATCTCTTTGTTGATTCTCTCCACTGTATTTCTTTTCTGTTTCACTAATGTCTATTTTTTTCCTTAATTGTTCTAAGATATCGTCAGAAAATTATCTTAATTATCCTTCTTTTTATGTGTGTGGGGAGGCATCATTTACTAAGTATTTTTTCCCCAACCTGCTCAAATGGACTCAGATCATTGATTTTTCTTAGCCTTATTTTTTACACATAGATAATGTTGTTGCTCATCCTTTTCTAATCCTTTTTATTGTTTATTAAACTTTGACTGTTTTTTCTATTATTTACTGAAAGAAGCTATTACAATCTCACACTATGCTTAATTAAATGCCTATTTCTCTCCTTTCCTTTTTTTTTTTTTTTTTTGAGAGAGAGTCTCATTGTGTCACTCTTGGTAGAGTGCTGTGGTGCCACAGCTCACAGCCATCTCAAACTCTTGGGCTTAAGCAATTCTCTTGCCTCAGCCTCCCAGGAAGCTGGGACTATAGGCACCCGCCACAACACCCAGCTATTTTTTTGTTGCAGTTGTCATTGTTGTTTTTTTTTTCTTAGCAGGCTCTGGCCAGGTTCGAGCCCACCTGCTCTAGTGTATGTGGCCGGTGCCCTGGTAGTGAACTATGGGCGCCAAGCCATCCCATTTCTTCTTTTAGTTTTTCTTCGTCCATTTTAGCTGTAGTTACTGTATTTAATTTTATATTTTAATGATTCTATGTTCTGGAGACTAGTCCTACTAATAGTGTGAGATATACCTCTATATCTCCACTACTACTATTTGCTTTAAAAACCACAGTAACATTCTTATATAGATGACCCAGCTTCCTTTTACTTAGTGTTTGTCTGACATTTTTTCCATCCCGTTTCCATAAACAAACCAAGAACTTTCTGTTTCCTTATATTTAGGTCTCATTAAAATAAGCACGATGAAGTTAGGTTTTGTATTTGTGTCCATATTTGTATCGACCTGGCTGTCTGCATCTCATAATTGGAATCCTGAGGCACAATCATAGCAAAGTCAGTGGAACCCGATTCTGTGCTCAGGGTGAAGTGTAAATAATCACAGGTGTAGAGGCAGGTTTAGCTATTGCAAGAAAGACTTCTACCAGGAAATAGCCCCTGACAGACACCACCAGGTAGGGAACTGTTCTGTGGCATACCTCAGATTCGATGACATGCCTCAGTGATGGAAGGAGAGAGGTCTGGGCCATGCCAGTAAATCTGTAGAAATTAATATTACTCCACCGTATAAGATTCCTATGTCTTGTAAATAATTATTAAGTGTTGGGAGCTAACTTTATATTATTTTATCCATAAATTATTTATTTATTCTCAATAAACTCCTTTCACTAGGCTCACAAAATCCTCTGTTAAAGCACCATTCAGGTGGAGTGTGGAGGCTTGCCCTGCTAAGCCTAGCACCCTGGGAGGTGGAGGCAGGAGGATTGCTTCAGTTCAGGAGCGACCCCGTCTCCACTAAAAATAGAAAAACTACCCGGCAGTCATGGCAGGTGCGTCTTGTCCCAGCTACCTGAGAGGTTGAGGAAAGAGGAGGTTGGGCCCAGGGGGTTGAGGTTGCTGTCAGCTATGATGAGGCCTCTGCATTTTACCCAGGGTGACAGAGTGAGACTCTGTCCTTAAAATAAAGAGATAATCATTCCAAGTTATCTAACACATCAGGGGTTGTTAATACAAAGTCTAGATCCCCTATAGGAGCTATGGGTGTGTATTAAACTTTGTGTAGATAGATAGCTAATCAGTTTTCTGGGGACAGGACATAAGGCTTTTATCTGTTTACTGAGAAAGTCCATGACTCCCTGAAATTTAAGGACCACTGCTATCCTGTCAGTGTCTAAATTCAGGTGCCCAGAGTGAATAAAATAGGGGAAATGATTCCCTCCCAGAATCCTGTCTCGACAAGGTTTGCTTTTAGAAGAGCCTTCCAGATTATACAATGGAATGTGATAACAGGAACTACACCGTAACCCATCCAAACTCTTATTTCAATCAAACCATCTAAAGTAGCCTACTGTATAGCAATTTTTTATAAACGTGGGTTTTTTTCCTACTTTTTATCTCCAGCTTTAGTGTACAGGGGAGAACATTAAGATTGGGAGACTGATTGTGAAGGAAAACAAATTTCTTCCAGTAGAATCAATATCTACCAAAATAATAATGAACTTAGAATACATATTTTCATTTTAAAGCCTATAGGTGGCTCAAGAGAAATGTTTAAAGCATATTTTTCACATACGGAATTTATTAAATTTTGCTACCATGGAGATTTTATCCTTATACCACTATTAAAATGTTGCTCGTGAGTTTCTAATTCTTTTCCATTAGAAAAAAAGTAACAAATTCGAATATAATTGGCTAAAAAGTAACCATGAGGTTAAATTGATTCACGTCATGGTGGTACATGAAACCTCATGAAGGGTCCCAGAATTCAGATTGGTTGCAAGTTATCCCCAGTTGATGTTACTATAATATGGCATTAAAATTATTTACAATATGTTGGCTAGACATTCGGGGTTACTTTCAAAAGGAAAAGTGTGAAGTTGCACTTGTTTGGGGTGTAGTATTTTCCTGTAAACAGATATTCCTTTAGGATGCCACATCGCATTGTAATTAGAATCCTTCATTTGGCAGGGGCAATAACTGTAGAATAACTCAGCTGACCTTGAGCTTCTTACTCATCTCTCTGGTAATAAATGAATCAACAAAAGAGAGTAGTTTATATTTCCATGCCTCAATCTAAATGTGACATTACTTCTATGTTTAACTGCAGCCCATTCATTTTGTTGTTGTTTTTATTAAGTCATATACACATAGATCATGAATACATTCATGCATTTGTGGGGTACAATGTGCTTTATATATATAATATGGCATGGTTAGAGCAAACCAATCAACATAGCTTTCATCTCATTTACTTGAGTTTGTTTTTTGTTTTGTTTTTCCTTTTTTTTTGGTAGAGATAGAGTGTCACTTTATCACCCTCGGTAGAGTGCCTCGTGCTGTGGCATGGCATAGCTCACAGCCACCTCCAATTCCTGGGCTTACGTGATTCTCTTGCCTCAACCTCCCAAGTAGCTGGGACTACAGGCGCCCGCCACAACGCCCGGCTATAGTGCATTCCATTTTAAAAGACAATTCTGCAGAACAGGAAGGGGTTTAAAGAGGGGCAATCGCTAGAATTGCTGTAGTCAAGAGCACTTCTGAAAAGAAATGCCGGGGCTCAGGACTCTGTGGTAAGTATGTGGTGTTTCTAAAAACACTTAGTTCATCCTTCATAATTTTCAGTGATCTTTTTCATAGAAAATTACTTTCTTAAATATAAGCAAACATATATCTAGGAACATTTGTGATAAAATTATAAAATAGTATTAAAATTAAACCTGTAATCAAACCTCAATCAAACCCCAGCCCCTTATGTAACCTTACCATTGATTTGAAGAACTTCCTTTATTACCTGACAAGCTTGCTCATTCTGAACATTTATTTCGATTTTGTTGGGCTTTCAGCCATGCCTATAATGTTGCTGAGGAGTAAAATATCTTTTATAACCAGAATCATAAATCTTTCTTATAACCAAGAGACTATATCTTTATGGCTATAGATCATATTAGTTACTGTCAAAAAGTGCCATCATATCACATTACAAATTAGAAAACTGAAACTTTCTTTGCCTGCACTTCACAGTTATTGATACCTGTGAAGTCCAGGCAAAGAAAGGTTTTCCTTTCTGGTAAACCAATATTTCCAATTACAAATATTTTTTAGACAAATAGAAACTTTTTTAGATATGCACCTTAGTCAAATTTTGAAAGCACAACTAGGTTAATGTGAATAAAACACAGATAGGTTTAAGAACCAGTATTCATTCAAATGGAAGAGATGAGGAAAACCAGAAAATAAGGATATTGACCTTTTTGTCTCATGAGGGATGAAAGAAAATGATACTGGAATTTCAGGTTCTTGGTCTTGGTGATTTGAAGAATAAATCTGCGGACCACAGATCAGTGGTAAGACAGAATTTATTTACAGAAAAGAATACAAAAAAAACCACTAAAACTCCTGGTAAAGAGAGAGAAGTCAAGTGGGGAGAGAAAAGCTCTCTCCATTTCTCTTGTGGTCTCTCCCCTTCTCTCCTCCTGGGATCTTTGTATAGGGGTATATAAGGCGCCTGGGTTCCTTGGCCAGGAAATGACTGAACACAGTCCTTTTCTGCAGAGGCAAGGTGAATGAATTTATCGATGAATGAACACAGTCCCTTCCTCCGGGGCAAAGTGAATGAATGTATTAATGAATGGAAACAGTCCATTCATGGAATTGAGGCCTAGGAAATGCACATGAAATTGACCTAGGCATAGGAAATGGGGGTTCCATATTTAGTCCTACGTGTAAAGTGAAGGAGACACCAAGGCGCCGGTGTCTTCCCTGCAGTTGTTTGGCTGTTTGGCTATTGGAGCCTCCGGTGAGAGTCGGGGCCTCCCCGTCCTTGCCTATCATCCAGCCCGCTGGTTCTTCAGCTGGCTGCCGCAGCACTGACACCGCCAAGATGGAGGCTCAGCTCCACTGAGCTGGCTGGGGCACCCAAATGTCCTGTATCAAAAAAAATTATCTTTTTTTATTTCAATCTCCCACAGAAAGATTTTGCACAGATTTAGTGATGAGATAACTGTTGAATTTCTTCTTGGCAAGAACTGATCTTTGTCTAAATGTTTGATGTAGGGCAGCAGTTCTCAACCTTCCTAATGCCTCCTAATGCCGTGACCCTTTAATACAGTTCGTCATGTTGCTCTGACCCCCAACCATAAAATTATTTTGTTGTTACTTCATAACTGTTTTGCTACTGTAATGAATTACAACGTAAATATCTGATATGCAGGATGTATTTTCATTGTTACAAAGGGGTCACGACCCACAGGTTGAGGACCGCTGATGTAGGGCCTTTATTGCTACCATGTATGTATTATCATTATTAAGTCACCCTAGAAAGAAAACAAAATAGCAATCTTGAAAAATAAAAGTATGTTTTGTTTTGATTCATGCAATGTTTAGCCATGTACTCACACATTTGTGTATGTGTGTGTGTTATTTAAACTTTCCTCTTGCTCTCAAAAGAATTGTATATTTCAAGCAACATGCCTCCTTAGAATTCATCACATCTGATATATCCTGATTCTGCTGCTCTCAGCGAGAACTGGATATACCATAAAACCACAGAAGAAAGTTAGCCATGGCATTGATTATACAGTGCCTGTCCCCCCTAACATATCTATGCATAGAAGAGTTTAATAAAGTGGAAACAGAAAAGGGATTTACCAGTGCTCTTTTGTCTTTTTGTCCTCAGATACATTTCTTCTGCTTGGCCCTATACTGCCAGGGTGTCAACTGTGTTAACAAGGCTCCTTTGTCAACTGGCTTCTAGCTAGGTTTAACCCAGGGGTCCTCAAACTACGGCCCGCGGGCCACATGCTTCGGTGTGAATTGTATTTGTTCTCGTGTTGTTTTTTAATTCAAAATAAGATATGTGCAGTGTCCATAGGAATTTGTTCATAGTTTTTTTTTTTTAAACTATAGTGCAGCCCTCCAGTGGTCTGAGGAACAGTGAATTGGCCCCCTGTTTAAAAAGTTTGAGGATGCCTGGTAACCAATGGGAGATACTGGAAAGAGACAGGATGCAAAGGAAAGAAAGAAGTCCTGGCATTTCTCCTCCACTCCCCAGCTTTGGTGCTTGCCCGACCAGCAGCTGTTCACCTCTGTGGTTCTAGCTTCCCCTCCGCAGACCCACGATGGTTCTAGCTTCTCCTGAGTAGCCCCTGCTCCACACTTTGAGGCATCACTTCTTTCCTTCATCTCTCGAGCCCTGGGAGTGGCTGTGGCTTTCTGGAGCTGCTGGTCTCTGGGCTGCCTCCCCTCCGCTGTTTGCTCTTGCAGCTCCTCTAACGTTTTGCAGATAGGGCATCTTTAGTTATTTCCCAAATGGCTGGAACAGATACTAGGACCACTTCCCTTTATGTGCCCTCACCTCTAGTTTCCTTATTGAATTAAAAGGAATTTGCAATCCTAGGAGACAGAGAGGGAAAGACAGGTATCAAAATTGATATGGATACATAAAAGTTTTCAGAAAAAGAAAAACGAACGCCAAACTGACATTTACCAGCTCTACACACAACTGGCCCTTTCTGACACTTGCTCTATTTTAAGTCAAAAGCGCAAATGGATGGATTCAGAATAGTACTGTATCACCAGGTTAGATCCGGGGGTAGAGCTCACTCTCCTTTCTAGCTACTAAAAGACACAAGGAGTATTCAGTACTGGTAGTGAATATAGCCCTAGCTGTAGTAGGAGGTAAATGAAATCAAGGATATATGCTTGGAGAGCCTGAAACTCCCAGTGAGAATTCATCTCGTTTGTTCATTTCCTAATGGTCTTTGTGGTCATTAGACTTATTGCTGTTTTCCACTTGATACATTTTATTTTTACTTTTGTTTTTTTTAACACAGGGATCAGAGATGAAAGCATCTACTTCTTAGAACTACTGAGTGGTTTTCTTATGGTCACAGCAAGGCTCAATATCACTGGGGGCATATCACACTGGGTAATTTATAAACAAACTGTGCTTTCTTGATGAGCAAATTCCACGTGCGTGTACGTGTGTGTGTGTGTGTGTGCATTTATATAGATACGGGGAGTGTGGGTCAGGTCCAATTTCTGAAATTTGACTTCATTCTCTACTGAAGGGTTGAATTGACCTTCAATTCATAGCCATCCTTACATTAAGAAATTTGTGTACTAACTTGTTATTGTAATTCAAATTAGAAAACCAAGAAAACATTGCTGAATTTAGGGCCACAAGTTTGTCTCTATATGATGACTATGTTTTCCAAAACAAGATCTAGGACATATGTTTTGGCAAAGAATTTCCTTTAAAAACATTCTTAAATCATACTTATATGATCATCCTTATGACATTATAAAAATTTGACTATGTTGTATATACATTTCACATTTTGAAAGAGACTAGCATTTTCATAAGGAAGAATTAGTCTTAAAAACCCATAGTATTAGTTCTCACTATGCCTTCTCCTTCCAAGGAAGATGCTATTTGTTGACCTGTTAAATAATCTACAGGAGGGTGAAGTCAGAAGGGCATGGTCACCGGCTTATAGGGAAAACAGTACAGTTCTTTAGTTAAAACACTAGAATAGTGGACATTTAAGAATCAAAATCCACATGTAGAAGAAACTGGAAGCTGAGTATTTAATCCCTTAAAACATCCACTTTGTTCTAAACTGCAGTGAAATGCTTAAGAGGTTAGAAGAAAAAGAAATCACAGCAGATAGTCTTTCCCGTAGGAAAGAAATATCAAACTAAACTTTCCACAGCATAAAATTAAAATTAGCATGGAAAAATAAGGCAAACCCAAGCTAGGTCTTTGTGCAAAGAAATTTTTCAAAAGAGAAGAAGTTCAAAGAGGCAATTCCTAAACAGAGTATGAAGGGCGTAGAGAAGGGAATTGCCCGCCAGAGGACCTTCGGGTTGGAACCACCCGTGTGAGAACATCATGAACCTGCAGGGGGCGCTGTAGGTGAGCTCTCCCTGCGCCTTGGTCTGGGATGCCCGGGTAGCAAGGTGCTTGCGGAACCAGGTATGGCGCAGCAGGAGAAGACAAGCTTCAAAAGTCATAAAGAGGCTTGAGGGACTCTTTTGTATATTTAACTTTTATTTCAAAATATTAAGGGATACAAGAGTTCTTGTTACGCGAATGAATCACAATGCCGAAGACAGGGCCTTAGGGTGCCTGTCACCAGAATAGTGCACACTATACCCAGTAGGTAAGTTTCCATCGCTCACCGTTCCCAGCGTCTCGTGTTCTTTGCAAACCGCTTTGCAAACCGCTTTATGACCGTGTGTACCCACCATTTAGCTCCCACTTGCTGGTGAGAAAACCGGTGTTTGGTTTCCCATTCCTGAGATTGTTCACTTAGGATAATGACCTCACTTCCAACCATGTTGCTGCAGAGCAAATACAATCCTGCAAAATTATTTCATTCTTTTTTATGGCTGAGTAGTACTTTAAGGTGTGTGTGTTTGCATGTCACGTTTTCTATAGCCACTTATCTATTGGTGGCCACTTAGGTTGATTCCCTATCTTTGCAATTTTTGCAGCTGTGAAGTACGCTGTGATAATGATATAATGATCTGATATAATGATTTGTTTTTCTTTGGGTAGATACCCAGTGGTGGCATTGCTGGATCAATGCTAGGCCTGCTTTTAGCTCTGTGAGGAATCTCCATAGTTTTTTGCAGAGGCTGTACTAATGTACAAGCACTCTTTTTTCCCTACATCTATGCCAACATCTATTATGTTTTTTATTTATTTATTTATTTATTTATTTTTGTAAGACAGAATTTATTCACAGAAAAGAAAGAAAAGAATACAGAAAACATTAAGGCATCTGTTAGAGGGAGAAAATTCTAGTGGGGAGAGAGAAGCTCTCTCCGTTTCTCTCCCAGTCTT
>CAUYON010184012.1:0-10519 GCA_963573935.1 Arctocebus calabarensis | reverse complement strand
ATGTGCATTCCTCGACCTTGTCTCTTGGCTCAGCTCCAAACCGTTGGCTTTCTTGCTAAATTTCTGTCCTTTAACTCTCCTTCTGGACAGGAGTGTCTGCAGAAAGCTGGCTACAGACCGCCATCTTGGCTCCTCCCCCCTTTTCATTTACTTTAAAATGTCCACACAAAATAAGTGATGCTTGGGGAAGACATACAATGTAAAATGATGTCTCTTGATGCTGCTTTGGGTATTTATAGAGGACAATTGAGACATAGTGTGGGGTAAAAAAATTATTTCTGCCCTTAGAATGTAGTTTCAAAATTATAAGCATTGGATATTAACATAAAAGTCATTGTCAAAAGTCATTTAAAGATCATTTTAAGAAGTTACGTAGGAAGAAATTATGTTGTTGCTTAAGGTCATGAGTTCAAGACCAGCCTGAGTAAGAGTGAGATCCCACCCCTACTAAAAACAGAAAAACTAACCAGGTGTAGTCCCAGCTACTTGGGAGAATGAGGCAAGAGAATCTCTTGAGCCCAAGAGTTTGAGATTGTTGTAAGCTATCACACGTGACATTCTACCCAGGGTGAGGGAGTGAGACTCTTTCTTAAAAAAATAAATAAATAAATAGTCAAATCATCTGAATAAACCTTTCCTCAGGTGAGACATACAACCGGCCAATAAACACTGGGAATGGTGCCCAGAATTATTAGACAGCATGGAACTGTAATCAAATTTAAAATAACATACCACTTTATACCTATTAGGGTGATTATGACAATAATTTTAAAAAGACAATGACAAGTGTTGACAAACATATGGGGAAATTGGAAACCTTGTACACTGACAGTGAGGATGTGAAATGGGGCAGCCACTTTGGAAAACAGTCTGGAAGCTTCACAGAAGTTTAAACGCGCATGGTTAACACGTCACCCAGCAATTCCATTCCTAGGTACATCCTGGAGAGAATTGAAAAGACATCACCCACACAAAAATCTCACTACAAGAATGTTTACAGCAACTTTTTTCGTAATAGCTCCAAATGGAAACTCAAATGTCCATCAAATCATGAATTGATAAGCAAAATGCGGCATGTGCATAAAATGGATTATGATAAAGCAAAATTAAAAGAATGATGTACTGTTACATCATTCAATGTGGAAGAACCTAAAATATGATAAGGGAAAGAAACTTGTCATAAAAGTCCACATATTGTATGAATTTATTTACATGATATATCCAGTATAGTTACATCCATAAAGACAGAAAAAAAATGGAGGTTGGCAGGAGTTGGGTAAGGGGTGGGAAGCAGATTGGAGAAATAGGAAGGGTCTGATAATAGGGAAGAAGTTTCTTCTGGGGTGATGAAACTGTCCTAAAATTGATTATGGTGGTGGCTGTACAACTCTGTGAATATACTAAAAACCATTGAATCATATGCTTAAATTGATGAGTTATAGTCTATGTGAATTATATCTCTATAAAGCTTTTATTTTAAAAAAGAGACAAAAAGAAAGGGGGAAGTAATTTACAGGATGCTAAAACATGACCCTGTCTCCCCAGTCACAAAAATGAAAGAGGTTGAACATATTAAAACTCCTGTCATATTCGATTCACAATGGTACACATGTCTTCAGAAATGTTTAGGCACAATTAATCAAGGTCATTTCTAAAATGATGCCGTTTTAAGTCAGAATAACATTAAATCAGGAGCTCTGATATGTAAAGTCACAACCCAGGGATTGTCTGAACGATCATTTCAGGCAGGCCTAGTTAATTTTTGGAGCCCTGACCTACTCTGTCAAAATGTAGCTGTCCTGAATTGTTGCCCCTAAGTTCCTTCCCCAAGGCCCAGGCTCCAGTAAACCAATCGGAAAATGTATGAAAAGATATTAATGGGAAGTGACAGCTAATGTCTAACTCCTCATAAAAATGACATCCAAATCATTAAAGATGTGCTCAAAGGGGCCAACGTTAATAGAGTATCCAGTAAAACACACACACACACTCACGGCCTCATAGACACATGGACACACACATAAATACAAAGACACGCAGAGATATACACAAACACACTCACAAAGACACACGGGGCACACACAGTTATATGGTTGAACAATTAAGTCAAGAACTCAACTGAGTATCAATCACTGCAGTCACCTTTGAAGGCTTCCCCTTGGGAGGCAGTGGCTCTACCCCCCCAGTCCCCTCCTTCAAAGCAATTTTGGAACTCTTCTTTCTGGAATAGCCATCAGAGCTGTCTTGTGACAATTAATTTCACAAACTTATCCTGGAAAAATATCTGTTAGCCATGTATATATAAGCCAGTTTACATACCTATGCCTTAAACGTACACATGAATATGTCCTTAATAATCCTCTGTGCATTAGATAAGTCCATTGCACACATATGTAAGGCAATTCATTTGATTCATTTTAAGCTATTAACTGAAGTAATTGGAATCTGGTCAAAATTAAATTCCACGTCTCCATATGCTTCCCCAAGTGTGTAAGAGCTCTTTAATGGTGTAAGAGTTAGCCATTCATCTGCACCAGAAGCTGCCAATAGAGAGATCTCTGGATTTATCTTGCCCAGATTTTTGTTTTGTTTATTCTGGGAAGTTCAAAAAAACATGAACTGATTCTTTTTTTTTTTTAATTCTTAATTTAAGAATTAAAAATGATAGTCTCTCTTGAAAAAAACAGAATAAGTAAACACAGAAAACCAACCATCCCGCGTGGCACCAACCTGTTGGAAGGGGCACCCACAGCGTGTGACACCCCAGGGCCGCTGGGCTCACGCGGGCGTCGTTCCTGCGCTGATGTCTCCATGTTCACTTCTTGTTCAGGCCTCCCTCGGGTGGGGAAATGAAACGGAGCCGTATGGAAATATGTTTTAGGAAAAAAAAGAGTCAACACAGTGCTTTAGAAAGGTAAATAATAAGTCTATATGTTTAATCAAAGAAACAAAATGAAGCCAAACCATCCTTGTCCCATACATTTGCCACCGTAGGGCCTGCAGGCAACTGTTTTTGTGATTTCATTTCTACGGATGCACTTGAACTTGGACGGTAGCCCAGGCACCAAAGACAGTGAACACCAGACGCTTCTCCTTCAGGTTCTTATGATAAAAATATGTGGAAAATGGGGCAGCACCTGTGGCTCAAAGGAGTAGGGCGCCAGCCCCATATGCCGGAGGTGGCGGGTTCAAACCCAGCCCCGGCCAAAAACTGCAAAACAAAATAAATTATATATATATATATATTTGTGTGTGTGTGTGTGTGTGTGAGAGAGAAATGGGGAAAGTAAGACAGTGTTGCAATATAACTACAGGAGAGGCACGGGTACTAAAATCTGTGGGCCACCCAAAGTTGTTGAGGCATCTCCCTATGTAAAAATGACCTATTCTTTTCTATTCTTACTGGAAAAGATAAACAACAAAAATAAAGATTTCTTCTAAAAACAAAATTTTGTTCAGAACTATGAATCAGACTTGATCAGTAAGATCAGAAGCACCCTGTGAGTTCGTTAAGTTGAATATTGCACAGCACCTGAGATGATTAATTTTTAAAGCAGTAGGCTCTAGATTTTTTTAACCGTATGTACAAAAAAAAAGGGAATGTGAATAAAAGAGGGTGAGAAGAATCTTTCGGGGGGGTAGATTTATGACCTTAATTATGGTGATGGTTTCGTGGGTGTGTACTTAGTTATGAGCGTCCTTATTTTTCATGCAGTTGTATACATTAAATAAGCACACCTTTATGTATGCTGATCACACCTCAGTAAAGTGGCTTAATAATTACTTGGAGATTTAATGTCTCCTAAGAGTCTTGTTATCAGAGGCTACATGAAAAGAATAGCACCCTTTCCCCCCATTAGAAAAAGGAGTTAAATGGTGACAAAATGCTGCAGTTTGTGATGCAATGTAAAAGCATGAGGTGCGTACGATCTTCTAGTTCTGCATTTCCACAAAACAACCTATCGCCAAATGAAACCTAGTTCAGTCCTTCAAACATCACAAGTCGGTTGGCGGCAGCTAAAAGACATCTGTGACCCTTTCCTATCCTCACTAACACGCCCCTCTGTCTGCTCCAGCCCTCTCTCTGCTGTTATTTAAAAAGAAAGAAGACAAATGACCAGCCAAGTAAATCATGTGCTATTGAAAAGGTCACACTAACAGAGCTGGTAACTGCCTTTTAGCTCATGTTTGAAGGATTTAAAACCTCATTACTGTGTCCAGGATTGTAAAGAGAAAATGATAAGAGGAGTTTCAATAAGAACTGAAAATGGAATAGCTGGCTATTTTCTCCTTACAGGGAAAGCCTGTGATACTGACACAATGCCAAGCCCAAGTGCCATTGTTTCAATGCGGTAGCAAGATTGTGGACACCCCATTAGAGAGACCACTCACCCCCTCTCCAGAGCCCTGGGCTGGGAAGAATCAGTGTTCATGGGAGTCTGGACCAGGTGCCCGGACTCAGACCCCAACCTTGCCAGCAGCCTGCACACTCACCTACCAGTGAGGAAAGTTTTGTGTTAGTGGAGACACTGAAATAAGATGTATCACAGACGCTCTGCCCCTTACCTTCCTCTCCTTCCCAGATTTTAATTGTCTATTGTGTAGACTTTCCCCTTCCTACAGCCACAGTAAAACTCTCACCATTACTTCATTAAAGAGATTTCTGATTATTGTTCACCCTCAAGTTCACCCCTAAGAAATTCACTTCCCCCCAAATTCCCGATTCAAGATATTTTAATCACAGTGTCTCACCCCAGGGTCAGAACCAGCTTTAGAAATCTGAAGGCTCTATTTATGCAATGGAATTGAAAACCTTATGAGATGACTGATCCCACTTTCCACATTTTTACCTTTAGAAAGGACTCCTTGGAATCCCTCCCCTTAAAAATGTTTTGTTCTGCATAGCCTGAGGTTATCCTCCCACAACGGAACTTAAGAGTCCCTTAATTCAAAAAGTTCTGACACGGGAGAAATCTGGATTTGCATATTGCCATAAAAAAGTTACCTTGATTTTTATCTACTATATCTGTCACAGAATTCAATTTACAGAGATATTATTTATCTGTGATTTATTTTCACTACCTAGGACTATCTGATGAGATGCCCTTAGGGTAGATAAGCAGAAGCAAAGATGAAAAAAAAGAACCCTTTCAGAATCTAGGCCGATGACATGAGCCGGTGAGGCAGGTTTGGCATAAACAATGGGGAATGTTACCAACTGCAGCGCATGAGACTGAAGCTACTCCAGACAGATCTGCAGCTATTGATCAGATGGACTTAGTGGTTGCCATGTGGGAATGCTGACACAATGTGTTTCAGAATTTTCAAATTTTCCATTTCGAGTCTCCTGTTATTTCAATATTAGTAAATAATTAAATATGTTCAAAGCAAACAAAACAAATCTTGAGCTGTATTTGCTTCAAGAGCCCCTCTTTTCTAACCTCTGACCTAAGGTTACCCTGACCATATGATTGATTCTGACTCCACTGAAAGGGCACTGACATGGGTCTAACATGGGTCTGTCTGCACTGCCTTGTTTTTTTTTTTTTTTTTTTTTTGCTTATTTTAAATACATAGAATTTTAGGATATAGCTCATGAGCATCAAGTTCTGATGCTTATGAAAAGCTCTATGCAGTTCCACGGACTTTTTATCTCAGTTGCCCCTTCAAACCAATCAGTAGCTGCTGCTCAGCATGAGTTCTTTGTCTGGAGAAGAAATCAGCTTTCTCTAGAAGGCATACTGGGATTGATTAGTGATGTCTGCCATAAGCACATGTAAATGCATGGTGACACGTATGCTGTGTCTCTATTATTTGGGCTTCCTAAATAGTCCAAATTTCAATATATATTTTAAATCTTTCAAAGACTCTACTTACATTTACAGTCTCATACACTGCCATGCCCTTTCTTCTAAAATGCATTTCACTCAGTCCCCTCTCCCCTGCACACCCAGTTCCCACTTACCTGCAAACTTTTAGTATTAATCCAACTTTCTGACATGCCATCCTTGCTCTTGTTTGTCTGGTGAATTCCTATTCAAATTCGATATTGGCTCAACTATCTTTCCTGAATCTTTGGTTTTAATCTCTCCATGTTCCCATTATACTTTGTGCCCATCTTTGCATACGGGACAGTTTTCCAAATTGAATTATATTTTCCTTGCTACAGCACAAGACATTCAATTTTCTACATCATATCTTACTTATCTGAGTAGCCAATAACAGATTCTGGGTTTCTTGAATAAATGAATGGACGAATAAACCATCTACCCATCTAAGATGCAAAAATTTAAATCAATGGCACCTTTTCAATCAAAATTTCCCAAATTTCGGTGAGTCACCTGGTACTTTCACAATTTTTACCATGTTCACATTCCAAAAATTACTTAAAAGTTTCTGGTGTCACTAAAAAGAACACAGCATATTAAGGCATTTCAGAAAGTAAGGAATGCTGTTGGTGATTTCTATAATCAGATCTCTCCCAATCATCATGGCACAGGACAATGTCCACTTATCAACATTGTACACTTATTGGCACATGTGACCACATACTGCTAAATTAAACAATGATATCCATTGCATTGGTTTCATGTCATACCTACATATTATTTTCAATACACTTTAAAATGAATATATAAGCATTCACATGTTTTTTAAAAGTTTTTCCCTCTACCTCCAGAAACCACTGACAAAATTCCAGAGGCACATGAGCCACCCTTGCAGAAACAATGATTTAAATGATCTGTTTGTTGAAAGCACACAATGTGTCTATTTGCAAAGCTTTTTGACACATCGCCTGGGTGATCCATCAATCATTCTGAGGATAACATTGACTTGAGAATATCTATTTTATGGATGATTAAACAGAAGCCCCAGGAATATAGAATTTCCTCTTGATGAGCATCCTGAAGATAGCTCTAATGGATAGGGTAGCACAAAATTCTTACATCCTAAATTCTGGTCACCCACATCCCATGCATATCAGATTTATTTTAATAAGATCAAGGCCTCCCTTTGTCCTTTATACGTGGAATTAATCATTGATTCTCCCTTTCCTCATGGAGAAATACAATTCGGAATCACATCATTTTTAACATATGGACTCTTATGCCCAGTTTCCCCTGCAACCAACACTGCCTGCTGCAAAGAAGCCAGTTGTCTGTGTCTAATTTAATGCTGCAGCAGGCACATGGGCTGGGTGCCTTCCAGGTCCAGGGAGCCTGAAGACTCAGAGGCAAAGCATTCTTGGAAGCCAGATGCTGGTCCCTCACCTGCATTTTTTATGCACACAGAATGTGTGTCCTTTGAGTGCCACTCCCTTCATTAAGAACACACTCAAAGGCTCCAAAAAGTAGCCAGAGGAAATTCACCCAGGAAATGCAGCCTCCTACCACTTTACAGAGTCTGGGTCAGTTCTAAACCCAATTTCACACGTAAATTCCTAGATTGCTGCCTGGTACTCAAATCTCACTTACTTTACTTCAATTAACTCTTTTATTCCAATAATAATTATAATTAAAATAAAAGGGAAATGCCATGCTTGATACAACCTATCACACTTTGAAGCTAGTTCATATAATTATCTAGGTGAGTCTTAACCCTTAGCCATTTGTGTACTGTATCCAAGAATTTTAGCATGTTCATATACCATCTTTTATCTTGATTAATATTACTCAGAACTACTTTGAATTGAATTTTTTTCTATTTAACAAAATGCAAAAGCAATCATAATTAATGTGCATGTTTTATATGATAGCTTTATAGTTTTTATATGGGTGCACACATACATATAGATCCGGGAAGGCCATAAAGTTCATGGAAATTTTAAACAGACAACTATTTTATTTTATTTATTTATTTTTTTAGACAACTATTTTAAATTGTCCATGAACTTTATGGCCATCCTGTATATAAACAATCCCCCAAGTATGATCTCAGTACCCTCTAAAACAGTTATCATGTTACATTAGAGAACATTGAATTATCTCATTTGACTACCAAATATGTCTTGAGGAGTGTGTTCGTTAGTAATTTATGTTCTCTCATCTCCACACTCACCCTTTATCACCTGCATTGAAAAAGTGGAAATGAGCCCTTCAAATGTTTTCCTGCTGTAGATGGGTATGATGTTTGACTTTGTGAAAAGAAGGACTAGATTTCCTAAATGCAGAATACAAATGTCTTCATATAATAACTGAGAAAATGCCAGGAAGGCTATGTTAATCAGTTTGATGAAAATAGTTCAGATTCTATATGAAACCAGCACATTGTACCCTTTGATTGCACTATTGTACACAGCTATGATTTAATAATAAACACAATAAAATAAAAAAAAGAAAAAACACTCAAAAAAAGAAGGACTAGAGAAATCAGCATTGCAAAAGGAGGGCACTTTGCTCCCCACTTCAGGTTTCCTCAGATTCCTAGAATATGTTTCTCCGATGCCCAACGGGTTAGGTTCCCAGCTGAGTCCTGATGGTGGGTCCTGCTAACAGGACACAAGAGCAATTTCTTTGTCACCCACTGAGTAACGGGTGTTACTAACAGACAGGACAGGCTCTGAGCCATAAGGGGCTCCTTCTTGGGTGTTCTGCCTCAACCTGAGTGACAGTGGCTGCCCTTTATATCTGCCAATCTGATACTCTTTCAAGATCTCTCTACTTGCTAATAATCCTCCTTACTCCAGTCCCTGTTGTAGTTAATAATTCTATTGAACTTGTCCCGTTCAGATTGCTGTGTGATTTCTCTCTCCTAAGTGGACCCTGGCTGGTAAAAGGAGAAACACAAAACTAACTGAAAATCTGACTGTGGCAGAATGAGAAATAGACAAATGCCTTCAGCTCAGAGATGTTCAGTATCTATTCCCTGACTGCTTGTAAAATTTCCCTAACTTTTATCCAGATGTCCACCTCTCCCCATGTATCCTGTAAGCCCAGCTTCACCATTGATAGGGTATAAATTGATGGGGTTCTAACCAAGTGGCACATCACATCCTCCTGACCACAATGATAAGTTCAGAGATAGTTAGGTGATAAAATTTAGGCCAGTGAGACTGCCAAGACCTGAACTGAACTAGAGATAGCAGAGCTGCCAGGTGTCAGAGACAAGCCAAAACTAAAGTTGCAGCCAAACCTTTGATCTTCACAGTGGAAGTGTTAGGGTGGGGCAGGGTATGGTCAAGAGAACTGATGTCAACAGGAAATTTATGGCACCTGCTGTGTTGTGAATTTTCAGAGTCTTCTGTCTGTGGCCCTGGAGTCTCGCATCTTCTCCTGGTATTCTTAAAACTGTGGAAGCATAAATTGTTAGATTGTCAGTAGAGTAAAATCTCAGACATTTCATGATTCTTGACAATGGGATGGCAAATGGCTGGTTGGAAGAAGATGTTCACTGAGCCAGCTTTTTGTAGGGCCTTTTACAAAGGAAAGGATGAACTTTCAACAACTGCTTAGTTTCCTTACTGCTGGGATTTTAGCATTTCAACTAAACGACCTCATAATCTCTTAGTGTCTCTCATTTAAGTATTCTGATAAATTTTTCTTACTTAGATAAAGAAAAAATTCAAGATTTCTTTTTCCTTTCTAATCCACATTCTGGATTAAAAATTGCATTTATTGTCAAGAATTTTTTTTGAAAATTCAATTAAAATCCTCCAGTCATTTTCCACTGATGATTGGTAGCAACCCAAGCACTTTTGACTTAATAGAAGTGGCCATCATGGCTCGGCGCCTGTGGCTCAACGGGCTAAGGCACCAGCCACATACACCTGAGCTGGCGGGTTTGAATCCAGCCCAGGCCCACCAAGCAACATTGATGGCTGCAACCAAAAAACGACCGGGCATTGTGGTGGGCGCCTGTAGTCCCAGCTACTTGGGAGGCAGAGGCAGGAGACTCGCTTGAGCCCAGGAATTGGAGGTTGCTGTGAGCTGTGATGCCACAGCACTCTATCCAGGGTCACAGCTCTGTCTTAACAAAACAAAACAAACAAACAAAAAAACTACAAAATTTATATTGTGTCTAGTAAAGATCTATATTATAGATCTTTATTCAGAATACATTTTTAAAACTCTTACATTTCCTTAAGGTGGCAAGCAATCTGATTTTTAAATGCCAAAATATTTCACAAAAAAGGATAAACACATGAAAAGATGTTCAACACCATTATTCATGAAGGAAATGTAAACTACAACCACAATGAGATACCACTACATGTTCAATAGCGTAAGTAAAATTAAAAAGACTCAGAATATCAAGTGTTGATAAGGATGTAGAACAACAGAAACTTTTCTATTTCTCTGGTAGGAAAGTAAAATGGGGTGGCATCTTTGGCTCAGTGGGTAGAGTGCCAGCCCGAGGGTGGTGGGTTTGGACCTGGCCCCCAGCCAAACTGCAACAACATAAAAATAGCCCGGCATTGTGGGTGCCCGTAGTCCCAGCTACTTGGGAGGCTGAGGCAAGAGAATTGCCTAAGCTCAGGAGTTGGAGGTTGCTGTGCGCTGTGACACCATAGCACTCTACT
>CAUYON010184011.1:0-70488 GCA_963573935.1 Arctocebus calabarensis | reverse complement strand
AGACATTTATATTCTACATTTAGTAATTTTCACTTATACCCTTGTAAGATGCAGCGTAAGTGTGATCCCACCAGTGTTCTAATGGCGATTATCTCTTTATTCCTTCTGCATTTATTCATGGGAATTCTGCTAAAAGAAAGGGTTATGTTGTCATTCTTGGTTACTTATTCAGTCATTTAATTATATCCCTGTGGACATAGGATCTTTATTTTAAACTTTTGGCTATAACCCAATACATAACTGTTCATGCTTTTGCTCATCTGCCTCTAACTTTGGTTGTTTTCAGGTTGGCTCCTGGACACTTTATTTTTTCCTGCCCCATGTTTTCTTTCTCAGAATTTCTTTAACTTCTGACATCATAAGATGCCCCAGGACCATCTTGTATGTTCCTTACTCTAGTCCTAAAATCAAACACTCTTTCAAGGAGCCCTGATTGCTTTTATGAGAGAATGGTATTTAGATATCAACATTTGGGCATATTAGTGGGCACCTTTCATGTGCTATCTGCAGCATCAGTGATCAAACATCTACAGCCAAGTAGGGTACTCTCACTGAGTGGTACTAAGATGAATCAGGCATGGTTAATTCTAGACAATCAGCTTCTAACTGTGTTAGGTAGTACACCTCCTTCATACTGAGTTGGTTAGGTGAGTTGGAGGAAGCTGAGCTTGATGTTAGTAAACTTATGAAACTTCAGCACATAGAAAATGGTAGAAAGGGCCTGAGGGCCTCCAATAATCCAAGATCACATGTCTTAGATGTCAGGGAAGGGTATGGACACTGTGTAGCAAAGACTCAGAACCTAGAAGCAGAAGTAAGCAAGATGCTGGTTCTCTTTGCAGAGAGTTGTGTGTGTTTTACAGCTCTGGTGAATTGAGATGTCAGGTGGCCTCAGCTGACAAGGGCCGGCTGGGTGTGACCTGTCAGTGCCCTGACAGTGAGCTCTGTAGGGAGTAGAACTGCCTGGCTAGCCTCTGTGTGGCCACATGCTTCTTCCTCACAGCAGTGTCTGGTCTGCTGGCAGGAAAATGGCCCTTCTCAGTGTCCCCAGGCATTTCTGGAAGGGTCTCTCCCAACAGCCTCTTCTCAGTCCTTCTTTCTTAGCCGCCTAACCCAGATGCCCCATTGCCACCTGTTTTCGGAGTCTTTCCACCTGCCCTGGCAGATTTTAGTTTAGATTTTCCTAAAAAACAGATGATGAGAGAAGGACTTGGGTGGAGGAAGCTTAGATGAGAGGTGATCTTAGAAAATACAGGAAACTCAGTGGGGAACGTAACAGGGGAAGAGAGAAATTGACCAGGGCCCATAGCTGGGCTCTCTGAGAAACCAGGGGACAACACATCTCAGAATCACCCTTCCCAAGACAGGGAGGCAAGGCATTTATCCTAGGGCTCATAGTGCCTTCTGGTTGAGGTTTACCTATACAGGAAGTAAAACCTCCAGGTTGTGCTCCTATGGAGTCAAGGAAGGGGCGGGCCCGAGGGCGGAGGGGCCATCGGCTTGCTGGGAGCTATGGAGCTGCAGGTGAGGAGCTCTGGGAAGTGATGCCAGTGTCGTCCAGAGAGACCAGAGGGTACAGCCACCTCTGCAGTGGGGGCAGCTCCCCCGATACAGGCCCTTTCTCTGCACTATTAGTGTCGCTGCTAGGGAAAACCAGGTGCTGCCCGTTCTGGCCTCCTTGTAGCACCCACCCCACTCTCTCATGGGAGTAGCTCCAGCTCCTTTCACACCTCAGAGCAAAAGTTTTCTACCCCCAAAATGGGAAGGAAGTTCCTCCCTTCCCCATGCCAAAGACCTACCCCATTTCTCTTCCAGTATTAGCTACTTCCAGGGTGATTCATGGAGCCAACATTCTTAGTTCTCCTAAAATATACTCTAACCCCATGGCACCAAAAAGAAGGTTACAAAACCATCCAAAGTTGGAATACAGTTCCCAACATCTCATTTCTACAGGTGTGTTCCTGTACATGGTCACCCTGTAATATTTCCATCCCTCCCCCCTAGGCAATAGACATGAGTGGGTGAGAGAAACAGGAGATTAGTAATTCCAGGAAGATGCCTGAACAGCATAATTCACCATTCTCTTTGAACATGAACTGCTACTTTTTTTTTTTTTTCCTTTTCCTCTGCTGCCTGTTTCTTATTGAGGTTTCCTGATCTGGGATGTCTATGTGAGTTTCCTTATGGCATGTTTTACTCAACTGATCCTTATCTGTGAACATATGTGTGTACTAGGAACAGAACAGAGCTGTTTTCAGGGATGAGAGTCACAAGGTTACAGGGCTCTTCCCTCTGGTTTTCACAATAATAGACGACTGAAACAAGATACCTTCTGTAAGCCTGGGACCAAGAGGGCCCCTTTGGGCATAAAAAGTTCTATAAGGGGGAGGATTTGTTTTGTGAGTATGTATGTGTAATTTAATTTTTCTCTGGTAAACCCAAAAAGATGCATCTTACTCTGATCTTAATCTAGTCAAATAGTATCCCCTAAGCAAAAGCCAATTGGTTTGTTGTGTGCTAACTGCTATGTTGGGTCACAGTCTTCAGGTGGCTCATGGCCTGGAGTACAAAGGGCTGTGAGCGATCAAGTAGGAGTTTAGGGATGGTTTCAGCAGAGAGGGGGCATTTTGAATGGGGCCTGATGGAAGAAGCATGAAAGAAAAGAATATTCTAGGCTGCATGACAGAGGCATTGCCAGGAAGCCTCTGTTGGTTTTGGTGTTAGTGGAGGGTGAATAGGGTAGTGACAGGGAGTAAGTGGGTTGGTGACCACCAGGGTTGGTTGAGTGGGATGTGTGTCTGACACCAATGAGACCCAACTCCAAGGTCATGGTGTCTGATGCCATTCTCTAACCAATGAAACCAGGACATTTGGAGAGATGTCTGAGTGTCCCATTCGTTAAGCACTAGGTCTAATCCTAGGTCTGGAACAGGGAATAGAATCAGCCAAAAAGTACTGAGAATAAACAAAATACACATATATGGGGCCACACTATGAGAGTGTCCAGGACCAACCTGAAAAAGCTCCCTATGGTCAAAGATAGAATTATTGGAGAAAAAAAAAAAAAGAATAACAATTGCACAATGGGTAGGGCACTGGCCACATACACCAAGGCTGGAAGTTTGAACCTGGCCTGGGCCAGTTAAAACAACAATGACAACAACAAAAAAAATAGCTGAGCATTGTGGCGGGTCCCTATAGTCCCAGCTACCTAGGAGGCTGAAGCAAGAGAATCACTTAAGCCAGCGGTTCCCAACCTGTGGGTTGCGACCCACAGGAACTGTATTAAAGGTTTACAGCATTAGGAACATTGAGAACCACTGACTTATGTCCAAGAGTTTGAGGTTGCTGTGAGCTGCGATGCTACAGCACTGTACCCAGGGCGATGACTTGAGACACTATCTCAAAAAAATAACAATAATAATAACCAAATTGTGTTGTATTCTAACACAAAGTCTAAAATAAATATCGTTAAGTTGATTCTGATATAAATAAATGAATAAATAAAAAGGGAATGAAATGACCATTCTTCCTTACAAAAGAATTCCAAAGACTTTATGAAGATACAACCCCTTCAAGGAAGTGGGAGTTAACTTTCCACCACTGAAGTAGACTGAATTTAGTGACTGGCCTTCCAAGATTAGGGTTTAGAAATGGGAATAGGGTGGAGAAAGGTGATATTCACCTCCCATGGTCTTCCTCCCCAAAACCCATAATCCCTGTCTACTCATGAGAAAAACATAGGAAAAATTAAGCTCTCCTGACCAGCACTCCTCAAAACTGTCAAGGTCATGAAAAAACAAGGGAAGTTGCAAAAACAGAACAGAGAAAATGAAGAATAAAATAAATAATAGAAGTGGTATTCTGGACAATTGGGAAAAACTCATGAAATCTGAATAAAGCATGAAGTTTAGCTAATAATTGTGTAGCAGTGTCATAAACAATTATCTGTGACAAATATACTATAGTAATATATATAAGATGTCAACACTAGGGGAAACTGTAGGGTTTGTAGGCACTATCTCTACCATGTTTGTAACTCTTTTATAAATCTAAAAACCATTCTAAAATAAAAGTTTCTTAAAAAAAAAAAAAAAGAAGAAGAAGAAAGAAAGATGAGGCTCATATTATAGAGGACCCTGAGCTAAGAGTTTTAGACCATATTAGTGGTGAGTAGTGATGGCTTATGAGCAAAGCAATATGATCGGAAATGAGCCTTTGGGAAGATAACATAGGGGCAATGGTTGGGGTGGTTAGGGACAGTGGAGGGCATGCCAGCAGAGCATCTCTTCATGAGATAATGATGGTGTCAAACTAGAAAAGTGACACTTTGGGAAAAACTTAAAAGGACCTAGCAATGTAGGGATGTTGGCCTACTGTACATGATGGATGTTGAATGGGGATGACTACATGAACCCCAGGAAGAGCAGCAGCATTTTGACTTTAAGGGTCACTTCCCCATGGCCCAAAGTGCTTGGGCTGAAGTAGTAGCTATGCTGAAATTGGAGCAGGAAAGAAGAAACGCCTAATCAGAGCAGTCTTGGTTCTACCCTATATCTGCCACTCAGATCACGCCTCCATAAACCAGGAAGCTGGCTAATAAAACCTCTGTGGCTGAGTGTCCCATTCAGTAAGAACTAACCACACATAGCTGTTCAAAGTAATTGAAATTAAAAATGCATTTCCTCAGTCCCACTCGGCACATTCAAGTGCTCAACAGCCAAATGTGGCTAGTGGCTGCCATATTGGATAATTTTAAAATGAACATTTCCATCATAGCAGAAAATTTTGTTGGATAGTGCTACTCTACATCTTCCTGCTGGAATCGTCATTGATTTTAGGATTGCTGAATATGACATATACTGCTATTCTAAAACTGGAAGGAGAATTTTCCATCTCTAAAAAACTCAGAAGTTAGACGAAAGTTTTTTATTTTTCTTTTGCCTATAAATAGTAGAGAAGCTCTCTGAAATGTCTTGCTCAGTAGAAAAAATGCATAGTATAGCACCATGCACACAGTATGCCACTCTGTGTGTGTTTTAAGAGACATATCTAATGCTTGTGTTACATATTTCTGGTAATAATGATAATAGATTATCTCATGGAATGGGACAAAGGAACTTGGGACTACAATAGACAGGGGAAGACAATTTTCACAGCTTGAATTTTCTCCATGTTTATATGTTATCAATCTTATAAAAAGAGATTGAGTAAATGTATGTACTTCAGGAGCAATACAGAATTAATCTATCAGTAGATGATAAATAGTATTTTTTTGTTAAATAGTATTTGATATATTTCCATAGTCATTCCAAGTAAAATAGGAAGAAAAGGAAGCTACCTAAACATGTTAAGTAGTGAAATATTAAAGATGTGATATTAGAGACAAATCAGAAATAATGTCTGTTACCACTATTATAAATATTTTAGAGGTTCTAGTTAATATGATAAGATAGTAGGTTTTCCTTTTTGGCATTAAGGCAGACTAGGTAGGTATTCAGACAGCTCTTCTCAGTATAGGACACTAGGCATCTGGATAACCCTTTGAAAGCATATTTTTGTGTGGCATGGATAAACTGGTGTGAAAGGCAGAGAAATTCTTCTGATTCCAAAAATAACAAAGTAGCATAAATCTATTTAGATAAGTGTTAATTCCTAATATCCTATAATTCCTAAAGGCTGATAGCCTGAGAGTTAAGGGGTCATGCATACAGGGTCATAAGACAAATCCTGGGTGGTCTGAGCAAAAAAGGGGTGTCAAATAGGAGACCCCTGAATAAAGTTATGGTCTCAGAAGGGCAACACTTTCAGTGAATAAACTAGAAAATCTTCTTCCATAGAGAGAGGCAGAAAGGATAAATTATCTCAGCCTTGGATGTGAAAGGAACCAAAAAAAGAAAAAATCATTCATGATCATTTATGATCAAAAGTCTATACCTACACAGATTTAGGGGTAGAATTCATATACTACTTAATGTGGCTTTAAACCTCCAAGTTGAAAATTTAGTTAAAAATTGTCCCCCCAAGGCAAAAGCAAACATATAGCCTTCCTTTAACAAAGAATTAACTCTTAACCACCCAGACCACAAAGAAGTCCCAGAGATAAAGTTCAAAGAAATACAAGCTCAAAATCATAAACCAAGACATAAGTAGCAAGGCACATAGCATTGTCAGCAGAAACAACCTATAAATGCATCCCACAAATACTATAAATGTCAGAAACTGGTCAGTTATAGGATATCGAATAAGTATGGTTTATATGCCAAAATAAGTTTTTTAAAAGACTATTGAAAGAATGCTAAAAGAATAAGAAACTGTCAAAACTGAAGGGGTAAGTGCAAATAAAACCTCTATAAATGAAAAAAATATATAAAAATAAAATTAGAAACTTTAATGGATTAGATACAGCTGAAGAAGGAATTAATGAACTAGAAGGTTGCATGGAAGAAATTACCCAGTATAGAGAGACAAGAGGGTAGAAAATGAGAAAGAAAATTTAAAAACATAGAGATTATTCAAAGTAGATCCAACATATGGTTAATTGGAATTCTAAAAGGAAAAGAAAAGGGAAGGGAGTATAGTAAATACTTAAAGATAGAATGGAGGAGAATTTTCTAGTACTGATGAAAAACATGAATCCTCAGATTCAGGAAGCTCAGTGAATCCCAAACAGGATAAATAGAAGTCTACCTATACACTTCCCAGTGGAACCTAAGAACACAGAAGACAAACAAATGATTAACAGCAGAGAGGAAAAATAAATTATTCATAAAAAGGAACAATAGACTAAAAGTTGTCTTTCACGAGGAAGAATAAAAGCCAAAAGATATTGAAAGGATATATTCAAAGTGTTAGAAAAAATTATAAATTTTAAATTTATACCCATTAAAAAACTAAGCTTTTAAAACAAGGAAAAAATACATTTTCAACATGCATAAACCAAGAGAGTTTATTACAAACTAACCCCTCCGTAAAGGAATTCTATAAAATACACAGTAGGAAGAAGGCAAACAAAACCAAAAGAAAGATCCAAAATACAGTTAACAATAGTGAGCAACGATCATGGTGGGTAGATCAAAGCTGTAATTAAATGAATATAAAACAATTACAATAATGTCTAATCTGTTAATTTGAAAAATTAATATAGAACCAGAATCCCATATAACTACAGCACATAAGTCAGGAAGTATGTGATGGGGTCAAAGTGTGCTGAGGTCTTCATATTTTTTTAGTACATGGATAAAGATACTAATTAACTTAAGACATTATTAAGTTAAATATGCATGATAAATTTTCTATGGTGAATAGAAACATAATAGAAACAGAGTGTATAACCTCTCCACTAATAATGAGGAGAAAATGAAATGAGAAAGAATAAAAACCTTAATCCATGAGAAGGCAAAGATGGAAGAAGGGCAGAGAGAATCAGAAAAGCAAAATAAATTATAAGTTTAAAGTACGTTGAAAGAAGTAAATCCAAGTATTTTGATAAATCCAATCAATGTAAATTTACTTTATTTAAAAAACAAAGACTATCAGATAAATAAAATAAAACCTAGCTAATTACTATTTAAAAGAGACAGTTTTAATAAATGAGGATACAGAAATGTTGAAAGAAAAAGGGTAGAAGTAATTATATATATTAAACTAATACTAATTAAAAGAATGAGTTAGCTACTTTTTATATCATATAAATTAGACTTTTAGGCAAAAGTTATTACTATAGTTACTATATATTAGTAAAAATTAAAATCACTAGGAAAATATGGAAATTTTAAACATTTATCAAATACATAAAAGTTTTAAATGACAATCATTATTTTAAGAAGAACCTGACAAATCTATCAGCATGATAGATTTATAACATACTTCTGTTAATGACATATTAAGAAAAAAGTTCATAAAGATGGAGAATATTTGGATAATTAACCAGCTCTAACTAACTGCATATAGAATATAATACATATAATACACCCCAAAACTGAAAAATTCTTATTCTTTTCAACTGCGCATGGAATATTTAACAATTTGGCTATGTCCATAAAGCACATTGCAATGAAATAGCATATAGACCACATTCTCTATGATACAATTTTTTAAAACATTTTTAATCCTCCTCATATATTTGGAAACAAAAATACTCTTTAAATAACTCAGGAATCATACTCAAAAGTATTCGACATATTCTAATTCTTTGAAAGGTGGTTAGAGTTCTCCCAGTATTCAGAGTAACTGAGTTTATTCTGCCTTGTCTTTTTACATCATATTTTTTTGAATACTCTTTCATTATTTCCTAAATACAATTTCCCTAAAAGCATATTTGGATGCTAACTACAAAAAAACAACGGAAAGATTCACAAAATAATCCACCTGAGAAAATTTTCTAAATCACATCCTATCTATTTCAAAATCATGCCTAACACTTATAAAAAGTTAAATTAATTATGAATAATTTGTGTAACTATGGAAACGAGATAAACTGTTTCCTGGAAGAAGAAAACTATAGCAATAGAAAATTTTCATAGAGCTAGCTGAAATTAGCACAACAAAGAACAAAAGAAGAAAACTGGGAGTCTTGAAAAAGAAATTAAATTCTTGGTAACATTGAGTAAAATTACTTTCAACTATAGGAATTTTTGAGTGGACCTCTTTAAATTTTGAGGGTTGACTACCTTAAAAATAAATGCCTAGGAATAGAGGAGTTCTCAAATACTTTAAAATGAAACAAAATTGAAATAAATGACAGATGCTTGAAAAATAGAGATAAGTTTTTCATCTTACTTGCCTTCCCAGAGAATGCCAAAGACTCAAATAAACAATAATAGAACTAAGAAGGGGAGTTAGTAAGATAACTGTATACAAGAAGTAAGTCCATAAGGCAATAGGTTTTATTTTTACCGGCAGTATCAGTTAATAATATACACACACACACATACACTAATTCACAGAATGATTATTGCAACTGTATGACAAATAGAGAATCTAGGAGCATGGTTGAGTAAGTTATAAGTTCTATAATATATTGTGCAATTAAAAAAAAGAAGAATGAATTATATCTGTATATATTGGCCTAAGAGGATACATATGAGATATGTTTGGGGAAAAGCCACTAGCAAAAAATGTATACACTATAATCTCATTTTTATTAAAAGGGAGTAAAAAAGAAAGAACATGCCATGTGTGTTAATAAGGATTACTTCAAGATATATTCTGTATGCAAATCCACTTAATACCAATATCCGTGCCTAAAATAAAGTATCTAACAAGAAAAATTAAAAACGAGAAGATAAACCCAGAGTATAATGACTAAAGTGGAAAGAAGTAAAGCAGAATTGTATTTTCTAAAAAGTGTGTATTGCAGAAGAAAGCCATAAATATTCCCCTAAAAAGGAAAGGCTAGGTGCTAAAAAGTAGAAGCGGGAACATCTTTTAATTTTAGGAAGAATGTATCACAATTTTAGTATCATAGACAAGTTAAAAATACTAGAAACAGAAAAACAATGAGTGCTCCAGTAGGTAAGGTGTAAAATCCAGTAAAGGAAAACCATGTTTCTTTCTACTCCCAACACTCCTGAGACCAAATATATGGATCTTCCACACCAAGCACTTCTTTTAATTTTCTGCGGGCACCAACCAGGAGAAACCTGCAGTTTAATTCTGACACTACCCAAAGTTAGTCCAGCCCCCATTAGGGTTGTCACAACGCTGTCCCCACTTCAGATGGTGACCCCAAGTTTAAGCCTCCTATACTTCTGATTTCCTTGATTCCTTAGATTTAATCATTTGCTAGAATGGTACATGGACCCAATTCAGGAAGGTACTTATGTTTACCAGTGTATTGCAAAAGATGAAACGAAGAAAAAGCCAAAATGGAAGAGATGCATAGGGCAGGAGGTTGGGGAGAGGCACAGAGCTTCTCCACTCTCTCCATGTGTGCAGCCTCCAACCTCAATGTGTGCATCAACTAGGAAGCTCTCAGAAGCCCCATGGTCAGAGCTTTTGATGGAGGCATTATTAGGTAAACATTTTGATTAAATCGTTGGCCATTGGCACTAAACCTCCAGCCTCTCTTTCCTACCTATAGTGGAGTGCAGAGGCTGAACGTTTCTACCCTTTAATCAATTGGTTGGTTTCCCTAGCAACCAGTTCCCCCATCCTTAGAGGCCTTTCCAAAGTTGCCTTATTAACGTAAACTTAGGTGCAGGCAGTGAAAGCGGCTTCTTAAGAATAACAGACAATGCTCTTCTATCACCTTTATCACTCTAGACCTCTTTGGGGAACTGAGAATAAAGACCAAATATTATAATAAAAGTTGTTCCTATCATCTTTACAATGGTTTTAGAAACTCTGTATTAAGAAGGGGTAGGAGAAGACAAGGAGACCAAATGTATTTTTCTTATGTCACACCAATTTTTAAAAAAACAAGAACAATGGACAACAGTACAAAAAAAATTATTGACCTAGAAAACAGACTAAGAAGCCCAAGCTATTTAGTCTAAGTTCAATGCCAGCAGATTATAAAATATGAAAGTTTGTAGACAATGATGTAAAACTACAAGGCTAGCAGATAAGTGGCTCCTCCCCACGTATGTAGCCTACTCCCAAGACAGTCATTAATCTGTCCCTGCGATTGTTTCTTTTGAACCAAGATAAGACCTGAAATTTCTTAACCTAGCATTTTGAGAAACCTAGCATTTAGAGAACCTACAAGCCTCTACCCAGTGCTTATAGTTGCAATGTAAGATTAAAAAAAACTTGATCCTACAGAGACAGTTACATCACCCAAAATATAATGGAGGAAAAAAGAAAATAACTTGTCATTTCTCTAGAAGGAGAGGATCCAGTATCAGAACTCAGCCTAAAAATGGAAAAGGCACAGAAGGTTTCTTCAAGGTTTAACATTCAAGAGAAAGACATTTAGATAAATACTTGTTCAATCCCTGAACTTTAATGATAAAGAATATTATCACAAAGCAACTAAAGAGAAGAGAACGATAACATTTCAGACCGTCACAGATAAGAATAGCTTGAGATCACACTACCAGGCTGCTGGAAAGAATTTATAAATCCACAGAACCTGTAGCAATTCTCTAGTGGGCAACATCATCTTCAAGAAATTACCCAAGGGGCATTTGACTTAGATAAGCTGTAGTTACTTAAAATTAATATGAGCACTATAACTATTGATGTATAATAAAATTTAATTTGTATGGCAATCTTTAAAAATAAGGAGAAAGAACTTTTTATTTATTTTTGAGACAGAGTTTCACTCTGTCACCCTAGATAGAGTGCTATGGTATCATAGCTCACAGCAACCTCAAACTGAGCTCAAGCAATCCTCTTGCCTCAGCCTCCCAAGTAGCTGGGACCATAGGCACCCGCTGAAACACCTGGCTAGTTTTTCTATTTTTTGTAGACATGGGGTCTTGGTCTTGCTCTTGCTCAGGCTGGTCTAGAACTCCCGAGCTAAGGCAATCCACCTGCCCCGGCCTCCCAGAGTGCTAGGATTACATACAGGTGTGAGCCACCGCACCCAGCCTAGAAAGTACATTTTAAACATGTTTCAGAGTGTCAATTCTATCAATCATAAATGATTTTATGGAGAGTTTAGAATTCCAGTGGTAGCCAACGTATTTTCTATTAAGGAGTTGAAAGTAGTTTTATTCTTTGTAATAGATGAAAACATGAATGTAGATTAATAAAATGATTAGACTGTTTTATACTGTGAAGTGTTAAGAACCACTGATTTATTTTTTTATACAGAACCCTTCACGGATTGGCATGTCATCCTTGCATGTCAGCCAGGCTCATCTTCTCTGTGACACAGAACCATTGATTTTAAAGCACACCATTATATAAATGCTACTCAGAAAGAGAAAAACCACTTCAGTTAAGCTATTACCTGATACTTAGGAGAAAGTCCCCCCAAATTCTTATTGCTTAGAATTTTGATTTGATCCTTTTTGAAGGTGTTCATGTAGGCTTACTGTGACACAGACGTGATCATCTTACTGAGAGCTATGACCAAGTTCAAACTCATGGAGACAGTGGTAACTCTTACATCTTCCCCCTGGCTGGGAGCCGCTGTAGGAGACCATAAGACACAACCTGATGTCAAGAATGTTAGAATGTGGAAAATATGTGCCTTGGAATTGATAAAATGACACATTAAATAAATTACTTTCCAAATGGATTTAAAAGGAAAGAAGATAAATACTTAAAACAGATAAATATGACTGGGCATGATCCAGACAGTACTACAGGAAAGTACAAAACACCTTGAAGAAGGTCTAGACTGATTCTGCCCAGTCTGTCCAAGCAGGGCACAGAGACATCCTTAAAGGGGCAGGATTGAAAAGAAGGAGAAAGACCCAGAGTGATGGGAAAGAGTTCCAAGGTGACAGGCGAAGTTACATGCCCCTGGGATCTTAAAATTGGGGGATTCTAGACAGGATCGCAAGGCTCTCATGCACTCGCTCACTATCAGGTGAGGAGGGGACAGCAGTGTGTCTCCCCGAGGGGTGCTCAGTGTGCATTTTTGGGTGTGCGTGCATGTGCACATGAGCGAATGGATACGTGAGTAAGTGAGCTAGGGTTCTCCATGGCCCAAGATAACAGCTGTTCCCTTTTCCCTTCTCACCCCAGAGAAGCTTGAGAGTGAGAAGCTGAATGTTGCTGAGGTCACCCAGTCAGAGATTGCTCAGAAGCAAAAACTGCAGACTGTCCTGGAGAAGATTAATGAAACCCTGAAACTTCCTCCCAGGAGCATCAAGTGGAACGTGGACTGTGAGTTGTACCAAGGAAAATGGCACTATTAAAGAACACCTGCGGTCCTCACCAGGTGGCCTCCCCAAGAAGCCATCATAAGCTGGCAGGCCCCGGGAAGTTTCACTCATTTATCTTTGAGGGAGATGCTCCCTCCCCTTCTTAAAAGGAAACTTATTATATATATATACCCCCTTAGAGAAAGATAACAAAGCTTCAAAATTCAGGGTCTCTTTTCTTTGGCGAGCCTTTCCACAGAAACTTAGTGTGAGGTTGGGAGGGCAAGGAAACTCCTTTTCACCGAGCTGTTATACTTTTGAGACCCAGAACCACCTTTTGAGAAAGCTCTTGTCTCCAGCTAGTCGAGGCTTTGGGAAGCTGAGGTCCCCATGTTCAGGCAGTCAAGAACCAGGGACCAAGGACTCTGCCCTGTCTGTTCCAAAGGATCACTTTCCACATGCCCTTCATTTCCTGGAGGAACAAAGAAGCAAAGACAGCTGAGATTGCAGGCACTGGAACAGGATTTTAAAATTGGGGTTTTCACAGCTAGTATAGCTCAATAATCAGCCAGGGCTGTTCAGGCCTTTTTCTTTTCTGCTGTGCATTGGAAGAAGAGTTGTCTTGGGATCACACATTAAATACACAAACACTAACAATAGCGGATGAGCATAAGAAAAAGTCCGTGCATGCTTTTCGCACACACCCATTGTAAACCATGAGTTGATTTGCTCCCTCAAGAGCCTGGTGTCTAATACGCACTTAATGGATCCATATCAAAAATCGACATCAAGTCATTGGATTAAGAGACTCCTATGACTGGATTCCAGAGTTGTTTTATTCTTTTTAATAGGTAAAAATATGAATTTAGATTAATAAACTGATGAGATTTGTGTTTTGCCTTGAAGTAATAAAGAGGTAATGTACTATACTTGATTGCATCCAACTTAGACGACTTAAACTGCACGACTCTCCACACAAAAACATCTTTCAAACTTAGGAAAGAAAAAGGAACTGGTAGCTGCCAGTGACGGTCTCTTCAGTGGGTTGCTAACATCTGACATTAGGGCCGAGACACCCAGCACCTCCTTCAGCATCATTACACCTGTGCTCACACAGCATGACCAGCTACTTTGCACAGCAGTGGGGCGCTGGGCACAGGGCATTCTCTGCCCACAGAGGGAGGTGCCTGATAGCAGGAGGAGGGGAGGCCATGACTCTGGGCCCTCTTGGGTCTTGGAGAGGGACTCTGTTTCCTCAGGTTCCAACGATGTTGCTGGTGTTCAGTAAGGGAGAATAAAATGGAGTTTGCTCACCAGGTTGGGAAATGTGCATGCATTTTAGAAATCTCCACTAGTCATAGGCATGAAGGCCTCTGCTTAGTTTTGTTTGATCCTATTTCCTTTGAATATGGACTATCTCCTTGTACCTCTCCAAAAAACCCCACAACCAACATCATTTAACTTTTTATGACACTCAACTGGGGAAAGGCTGGGATAGCAGAATGCAATTTTATAAAGCCACTCAAGAACATTGTCTTCAGCGGCTTTGGATGATTTGTTTGGTTCATGCTTACTTTAATTTCTTATAGAGAAATATGTATGAGAAGCATAATCACCCTTATAACCATTCTAATCTGTTTTCATCTTTTTTGCCCATAACTAGTGACATGAATGCACAGATATGCTTGGTCAAGTCATGGACAATATTGTGTTTTGTTATTTTTCTCTTACCATCATCACACATATTTTCTGTATGCCCCTATGTTCCTCATAGCTATAATTTTTGACAAATGCTTTTATATCCCATAGGGAACTGCAAACCTAGGCTGACATTGGTCCTTTTAGGATGTTTCCCAGCACACTGCTAGTATCAGATAGCACCAATTTATCTTAGCTTGTGCTTCTTTTTGCTTCTCTTGAATTATTCCCTTTAGAGAGATTTCCAGAACTGAGGATTAATAAATCAGAGGGAATAATTATCTCCATAGCTAGTTCCCTGTGATGCTTTGGGGCTTCAAGAAGAGCTGGGCTTGTTTACGCGAGGCAGTGGTTGGTTCCATAAGGAATGTGGCAGGCAGAACTCCAGGGGGAAAGCTCTCTCTCCTCTTCTCTCAGGTTCTCCTCCCCGATGTAAATCTGAGGACATTGCATCATCATTCTGCTCAGGGTAAGGGTGGCAGAGACAGGCTGCTGAATTACCAAGGCCCTTAATCTGGGACTTCAGGAAGTTCTTTTTTGTTTTTGTTTACCTACTTCATAACAATTATTTTCATTAATAAAAATTTAGAAAGCACAAATAAAAAATTTAAATATTAATATCTATAATATTTATGTGCTTATTGCATACCTTGTACTCTCTTAAATGTTTTACATATTTTAATCCTTGTAATCCTCAATCATCTGAAGTTTAAATTCTATTGTTTCCATTTTACAGGTGGAAAAATTGAGGCATAGAGAGGTTAAACTATGAATGTAAGCTTCATGGGGGCAGGGATTTTTGTCATTTCACTGCTATCTCCCCAGAACCAAGACAAATGTCTGGCACATACCAAGCACAATAATATGTGTGCAAGGAGTGTCACTGTCCAAATCACACAGGGGATGAATGGTGGAGCCAGGAGTCAGACCTGGAAAGTTCAGCTGCAGAGTCTATACTAAGCCCACACACACAGCCACCATAAGGGAGATAGGCACTGTGAACACTGCAGTGTGTTCTTCAAAGTCATTGGGGGGGGGGCAATAAATAATAGTTTTGATACTTTCTGTATTTATTATTCTGTATTTTACAAAAATGAGATCGACCTGTTATGTTGTTTGGAAGTATATACCATCATAAATCATCAAATTGTCTTATATAAACATTTATGGATCTATCATAATGTATTTAACCAATAGTGGACTTTTAGATTTTTCATTTTCCCACTAATATCAATATGGCTTGCTGAGTTCTCTCAGCTTGTAGTCATAATTACTTCTGTAGGATATCCTAGGAGTGGCAGTGTAGGATATGTACAAACTTAAGATCATATTACATAATGTGAAATTGCCTCCAGAAAAATTATAGCAGTTTGTATTTGCACCATAGGACATATTTAGAAGACCATCTCCCTTTTAAAAACTGTTTTCCAGCCCTAGAATGACATTTCTAGGACAGCAACTACAGTTCCCAGCTTAAAAAGTGAAGCCTTGGCCCTTGCTCTTTTTCTGCACATTTCCACCCTGAGTTGAGTGCAGGCACATGGTGGCCTTAGATTCTGAAGAAGATCAGGGAGAAAACTCCCAGGAGATGCATTGAGAGGCAGCAGTGATGCAATGATCTGTGCATAAATACATGTGCACATGTAGATATCCATAAACGTATCTGTTTACCTCATTCCTATTCTAGTACTGTTTATAGCTGCGTTGTCTTAACGATTTCCTGTGCATGCAAACTATTATATGGCTGTGCTGTAACTTTTTAAAGCAGCGATTAATAAACCATGGTTGGCTGGTCCAACTACGGATTTGCAGGAAGAAACTCAAGCATCACTGGGGACAGGACAAAAAGCCATGGGTGGGCTGCAGCTAGCCCTCTGGAACCCTCATTATCACTTTAACCAAAGCAATTGTACTTTTTTCCAAGAGTTTTACTCATCAGCTTTTAGAAAAAGGATTTCTCTGCTTAATTTTTAAAAAGTAAAGTTTGAAAACCAATGGTCTAAACCATCCTCTTGCTATTAGACATGTGGTTTTCAAATTTTTTTTTTAATGATAGTCAATTATACAATAATTAACACTTCTGTGCACATTGTATGTGTGTGTGAGAAAGACGGTCTGGAATTATTTCTTGTGAAAATATTCCCAAGAGGACAGAACAGTCCCTGAAAGAGCCTGATGTCCATATGATGTTGCTCATCTATTGAGCAAAGGTGGTGCACAGGGTTGCCAGGCTATAGGAACAACCTGCTTGACCACAGCTTCCCGAGCATTATGTTTTGCCATTAAAGAGGGAAGGAGCAGCATAGCTTGCCAGACCAGGTGGTGGATGACAGTGCTGATCAGAAGAGCAAACCACAATTAGCCCCAACCCTTGGTGATCACACCATGTCAGTGGGTCTGTCCCACTCCAGGACCTTTTTGCTGAAGCCGTAAATCCGAGTAAAATTTAGTAGACAGTGCTGGAAGGCCCCAAGTTTAAACCTTCTGGAAGGCTAGGAGTTCAGAGCAGTGCAGCTACTGGTGCTGGTGGTATGGGGCTGCCATTCATAGCCAGTAGAAAAACCTTCTTTGAAGTAGTGATGATAACAAGAAACTCTGAGTTCCAGAGGAATATCTGAAGCATTTCCTTTTCTTGGTGATTTCTCAAAGCTTCCACAGAATGACACGTTAATAATGCATGCTAAGACGACAAAATGTGCATTTTGGGGTCTTCCTTTAAATGCCTCTGTAATGACGAAGCTGGTAAGACTGTGAAGGCAGGTAAAGGATCTAGTGAATTTTCCCTTTTATGAGAAATAAAGCTGATGTGTTTTAATTGCCTGGATGCCAAGTACTTCCACATGAGTTATAATTTAAAATATCAGCCATTCATGGGCACCTGCTATATTCCCGGGGCTTTGCCTGCATTTTTCTTAAGAATCCTTATGACTTGTGTGTCCACGTAGGTTCTGTCATCTCCATTTGCTGAGATGAAATCAAGGCTTAGCGACCTTGAGTGGCCCACCCTACCCAAGGTCATAAGACCTATAAGTAAATGGTACATTATAAGTCAAAATGCAGGCTCCAGTCTGCCTGCCTGTGTCTGTGGCACCTTACTGAGTCAGTCTTTATCCCCTCACCCTGAGAAAACTACAACCCAGTAGAGCCTAGCCTTTTCTGGTGTAAATGATTTAACTCGCCAGTCATGGCTCAGCAACTCTGGAATCCAACTGGGTCATTAATATCCCCTCCCAGCTGCTTCCCACAGGCCACAGCCTACAGTGGCCTTGCATGGCACTCAGGACAGCAAAACGGCCCTTCGGGTGTCTCCCATGCTTTCCTCCAGGGAGCCAAAAGCCCTGAACAAAGGAAAGAAGCCAGTGTTCCTATCTCAGTGTCCCTTGTCAAGGGCCTGCTTTGTGTGTGGTGTTGGGTAAAGGGACCAGTGGTGATCCAAAGAGCACACAGTCCAGGGCAAAGGGAGGGGTGTACGGCAGACACGCACTTGGTTCTCAGGTCAGAGAGGATGGGGACCTGGGGCTGGGCAGCAGCTGACTGGAGCTCAGATCTCAGCAGCTGTCAAGAGGCCTGATGGGAGCCCAGGATTAGAGCAGAGAGGTGCTGCCTTGGAAATCCAGCGTCCCATGATGCAGGAGGAGCTCTGTGGCGAAAGCAAGGGGCCCAGGGTGAGGCTGGTGACGATCGATGTTCTCTTGATCCTTGGGGGTGGCATAAAGGGGCATCGGGTAGGGTACTGCTACATGTTGGATATCTGTTCACAGTGCCCAGAACGTGGAAAAAGACGCTCTCATTTTTAAATTCTTTCATTTCAGCTGTTCATGCCAAGAGCCTGGTGGCCATCCTCCATCTGCTGGTTGCTCTCTCTCAGTATTTCCGGGCACCAATCCGACTCCCAGACCACGTTTCCATCCAAGTGGTTGTGGTCCAGGTAAGACGGGTCCCACTATAAACATCTGTGCCTCTGAGGAGCTGTGGAGGCTGAGTTCCGTGAGAGGCGGTGAGGAGGACAGCTGAAGGAGTGCCGAGTGAGCTTGGCCATGCCGGACGGTGGGAGGCGTGTGAGTGAGCCCTCTGATGCACATTGCTTCCCCCTCGCAGCCCTGCAAAGGATGCAAGAGCATATGCTTGTATCCTGCATAGCCTTAGGAGGGGTGCACGCTGTGGTTTATGTGTCTTTGCCTGGAGGCTGTCTGTGGTGTGTTGTTGAGGGTATATGGTATGTATGTGGGTATGTGTAGGGGAGGTAGGGGGAGCAATATATGTGTGTAGTGTCCTGCAAGCCATGAAGAAGCAGAACTTTGATTAAACAAAATGTTGGCCAGGTACTGGGGGAGATAGCTATCTGTACCTGAGAGTGTGTGTACATGAGAGAGAGACCCCCTCTAGCCATGTTGCTGCATGTTGAAGGCTCTGCCACTTTTTACTCACCCACAGAAGCACAGCTGGGCTCTCCAATCATCCGTCCCAGATCGTCGGATGGGATTTCCATTCACAGATGGTTGTGTAATTTCCACAATGTGGGTGTGCTCTCTCCCCGTGACTATCTCACTCTGCTCCCAACCCCATTAAATACTCAAATTCAATTTTATTTTCCAACTTTATACCCATTGAGCAAAAGGTCATCATTTTGTGTGCTTGTTTCTGCTCTTTTTCCCATAAACATGCAGCAGGGGAGAACTCTCCATGTGAGCAGTGCCCTAGATCCCCAGGGCTCTAGCAGCCCTGCCATCCCTTGCTGGGGAAAAGACTGGAGGGCGGGCAAATTGTGCCTGATCAGGCCAGGTCAGTTTCCAAGACAAAATGTAAGTTGAGCTTTCAGGAATCAGATGTTAATAGGCAGGGAGGACCAATTGTTCAGTTGTGTCCTAATAAAAAACGTTTATTCCACACCTCTGGGTACTTAACTCTGATAAGCATTGAGAAGGTATAACAGTTCTGTGATGCTTTGGCCCTGCCTGCCAGAAAACAAGACCTCAAATAAGCAGCAGAAAGGGCTGTCAGAAGCCCACAGACAATGCAGAGGTGTGTTGCTCAGACACTAAGGGCCTCTGACAGAAAAGTGTCTTGGGTACTTCCTTGTATCAAGCATGGTACTGGGCATAGAGTATGTTATGGCCATGTAGTCAACCAACCACAGGATCCTACTACAAGCATCTTCCAGGCCACCTGGAAGATTTATTTATTTTTTATACTGCATGAAGTATTTATAAATTTTTACAACATCAGTAATCAGATACATTACATATAGATATATTTATATACACACATGCTCATATATAATTTGTGGTATGATGCTTACTTTTTTTTTCTTTTTTTTTAAGAGACAAAGTCTCAGTTTGTCGCCCTCAGTAGAGTGCCGTGGCATCACAACTCACAGGAACCTCCAGCTCTTGGGCTTAGGCGATTCTCTTGCCTCAGCCTCCCGAGTAGCTGCGACAACACCTGCCTATTTTTTTTTTTAATTGCAGTTTGGCCAGGGCTGGGTTTGAACCCACCACCCTCGGTATATGGGGCTAGTGCCCTACTTACTGAGCCACAGGCGCCACCCATGTGATACTTACTTTTCTGGCTGATTTTAATTTTTTTTTTTTTAATTGTTGGTGATTCATTGAGAGTACACAGAACCTGGTTACCTTGATTGCTTTTGTTAGATAAGGACCCTCTTATAATTGTGTCCCACCCTCCTTTCCTTTCTCAGCTCTCCCCATCCCCCAACCCCACCATGTACAGTGTGTACATCTATTTGTTTTTAAAAACTGCAGTTGGGGAAGAGAGGTTGAACAAGTGGAGCACAGAAGACTTTTAGATGTACATTGTTATACATTTGTCAAAACCCATAGAATATACAGCACCAAGAGTGAACCCTCATGTCAGCCATGGACTTTGGGTGACAGTGACACATGTTAGCATCAATTGCAGGTTCATCGGTTGTAGAAAGAATACCATCTGGTGCAGGGCATGGACAGTGGGTGAGGCTGTGAGTATGTGGGGACAGGAGGTAAATGGGACGTGTTTGTTACTCCCCTTAGATTGCTATGAACCAAAAACTGCTCTAGAAAATAAAGACTATTTTTAATAAATCATGGTTCCTGGAGCAGTCCATGAAAATACATTAGTGAGCACACATCCCTGACATTGAAACTTTTTGAATGTTTTTCCCTGAGCAAACATACTGTCATAATATTCATTTATAGCTCTTTTATTGCTAGTGGAGATAAATACTTTTATATAAATTGCCCTTTTGTACCTTCTATGGCAGTTCCTTCCAATTCTTTGAGTATTAATTTATTGAAGATCTTAAATTGAAGATCTTTCTTATCAGCCTGGATAAACAGCCTTCTAACAGAAATAATAAGATACGTCTGTTGGAATTACTATAGACAAAATGCAATAACTGTATTTGAATTGCTGAGCAGGGGAGAGGGGCCTCCTATTTTGGAACTGTGGTCATTGCGAGCCACATGTTAAGCCTGATTTTGAGCTCAATTATAGGGCATTAAGAGCCTGCTGTTGGTTTAATTTCTCCTATCAGCATAAGGTGGGAAAGAGGACGCATTACATAAAATGGCACCGATGCATGTCAGGTTTTCCGGGGTGTTTCACTTTGTCAAGTTGAATGGGCACAGAAGCAGGCCTGAGACTTGGCAGTGAGTCACTAATGAACCATGGCAAGAACTCCCCGGGGAACAAGTAATGGACATGGGTGAATCAGGATGCTGCAAGAGAGGCTATTTAACCCAGATTTTTTTTTTCCATTCTGTATAAAAGCATTTAATTCTATATGAAGTTGAAGATGAGGTTTTATGTCTGTGAATGGCCTCACAAGACAAGGACACAGATTCCATTAGCCACATGTGAAAATGTTACATATGACAGAGCTGAATTTGGAAAAAGTCCTAACTTATCTTCCCCTGGTCCTTCTTTAAATGGTATCCATTTTTTTTTCCTTCTTTACTTCCTTTTTTGCTTCGGTGTGTCCATTCTTCATCTAATCCAGAGCACTCTTGGCCTTCCCCAGCTCTGCCTTTCCCTCTGTAAAAATATCATGCAAGCTCGCTAGTTTCTGTGGCTATTGGGAATATGAAGGAATGTTTTTGAAAGTTTTTGCATGAAGCTCAAGAAGGCACGTTTCAGCTGACCCACTAGCACTCAAAGGCTCCTTCATATCATTCATGTCAACCTTTAGGAAGGTGAATTTACTTGGTCAACCATTTGCCATGTGACCAGTCTTCAAAGTGTCTGATACAAGCTATGTAGGGACAGGAGAGAATGAACCTCCTTGCTCATGCCAATCACAAAGTCCTCCTGAGCCCTCATCCTCCCTCAGTGGCTCTGGTGCCACACAGTGAGGTTGAAAGGCTCCTGACCAGTGCTCAGATTAATGGCAGCCCCTCCCTTCGGAACACATTTGTGCTATCCTAGCTTTGCCTTTGGGCTGGGGTCATCGCTCCCACCAGAGTGACTTCTTTTTGGTGTCCAGCTAAATCCCACTTGTCTTTGACGTGCCACCTCTAGGACCCCTATCCCTTCCCTCCCAGGGGCTCCCCAACATTCCCAGCTGAAAGCACGTGGTCTTGACCCGCATTCAGCTCTTCCTCTCAACATAAGGCAGCCACATCACTTAGCAGCCAGCAGCACTTTCAAGGATGAAAGAGAATCCTGTTAATAATTAAGCTGGGACATCAGGCATAAACTAGGACTGTTTTAGGGAAACCATTCTCACGGGCCTGCCTCATCACCCCCTGGCCATTTGACTCTTAAGTTCCCCAAGGCCAGAAACCACGTCATATGTGCCATAGTGTTTGTTCTGACTCCATCACAGAGCCTTGTACCCAGAAGGCACTGGGTGGTAAAGAAAGAAAGAGGATGAGTTGATGGGAGATGGGCAGGTAGGTAGATGGATGGGTAGGTGGGTGGGTGGATGGACGGATGGACAGACGGACAGAGGACTGCATGGGCAAGTCCCCAGAGTATTTAACCTTTTCTGGGAGAGTAAGCCACTTACCTGAGTGGGGACTGAACTACTTATTTAAAAGCTCCCATAGTTATCAGTTAGAAAAAAACCCTCTGCCTCTGTCTTGCCTCCAAGCTGGCCTCTCTTCCTCCACCCAGCCCCCTAGTTTAATGTGTTTCTCTGCTTCCCTCTGTGGCCCCAGCTGGAGGGCAGGCACGCCCTGGCCTTCCATTTGGTTTACTGTGGATTACTCCAGGAGGCAAATGGTTGGCTTCCAGCAGAATGTCTTCCAATAAAGAAAAGAAAGATTCACCATCCAAGAAGCAGCCTACTTGTTTGGACTAAACACTAATTGCACTCACATCCTAATGGTACAGTCCAGTCCCAGAAATTCAAGGCCTGCTTTCATTTCTAGCATTATCTCGTCTCGGGTGCATTGAACACCGGTAACTCTCTCAATGTCAGGAATGCTCATCCATGTTTCTGTATTTTTCTAAAGCATATTTTTCTCTTCTCCTCCCAACCCCTCTCCCCACCCCCATTTCAGAAACGAGAAGGAATCCTCCAGTCTCGGCAAATCCAAGAGGAAATAACTGGTAACACAGAGTATGTCAACACCATTGTTGCCAGCGATTCTGTAATGGAACACAGATGTTTCTCCGAAATTCATCCATTTGCTGATATTTAGTTTTCATTTATTGGGATTGCAGGAGGGATTAGACTTCAGCCAATGATTATAGTTTAGCCTTTTCCATGCATTCAAAACATGACTCTCGATGCTTAAGGTACAAACTTGGGTGGGGAGTGGGGAGAGGGAATTAGCAATGATTGAAAAATTCTAATTTTGTGGCACTCCAGGAAAAAGTGCACCCAAAAAAGCCAACCAGCATGAAATCATCATGCCATAAACACTGGGTTGAATTTAAATTGTTAACCTTCAAAAGGACATTTTTCTTCCATTTCTGACTCTAATTTGGTCACGTGCCATGACCCAGAAAGCCCCTCTCTACAGTAGAGTTGTCTTTTGGTTTAGTTTGCTTTTTCTTTCCATTTACTTTTAGAAACTGGGATATCCAAACCTATCAAAGCCATGCCACAGGGAACGAGAGTTTTGTTCATAAGCAGAAAGAACAGGCTGGCATGGGGCAGGTTTGGGATCACCAGCAGGCCTGGGCTGTGGCCCCACCTAAGCCAGACCATCAGCTTTCAGCATCCCCAGTTTTCTCTGTCCCACTTGGACAAGGTCAGCATAGTGAAAGGAGCAGGGACCACTAAGCCAACCTGGCTGAGTTCAAGTCCAGGCTCTTCCGTGTACTCACCGGATCAGTCCCTTAATCTGTCTCACCTTAGCTTCCTCATCTCTGAAGCTGGACCTTCACCTCACCCAGAGAGGTAGTGAGGATTCAGTGTGGCCACAGTTACGTCTTCCTCACTGCTCCTCCCGGGTTTCCACCTTCTCAGCCTTACCTAGTCTCTAGCAAGCTCTCTCCCTCTCCCCAGTGAGGGATGATGGGTGTCCAGGGCACCCCTGCTGGGACCACATTCTGCATGTGCTTTAAAAAGGAAGTAGGAGTGTGGGCATTTCAGGCCAAGGGTGGGACAGAGGCATAGAATGGACCTTCCCCAAATGCCCAGTTTGTGGCCGAGGGACACCACCATCAAGCTGCCTCCATGTCACCCCAGGAGCCGGTCTTACAAGACAAAGAGCCAACGATCTTCAGGGGACACCAATTTGTGGCCTTGGTTGTCTGAAGGGTAGGAGGAAAAGCTTCCCAGGTGAGGGCAATCCTCAAAGCTCTCCCCGTACTCCGTGCTGGGCTCACCTGCACCCATCGTCTCACTCTGGAAAAGAGGGATCAGAGAGGTGCCTGGCCTGGGAGAAGCTGTCAAATTGGAGTATGAAGTTTAAGATTCTAGACCAGTCTCTAAGCTGCCTGTTAGGCTTTCTGTGGTCCCCTCTCTCTGCCCCATCTCTGCCACAAGACCTAAACATGGATGCAGCCTCCTAATAATTACAACATGGTACAATTGTGAAGCAGTCTTGTATCTATTGATGTTTATAATAATCCTAATAATTACAAGATGGTACAATCTGTGAAGCAGTCTTGTATCTATTCATGTTTATAATAATCACATGAAGCCGAGATTACACCCCTAAAAATCCTACCATCCAAGACCATATCCTTGGTCTATCCAACAGCTCCTTCCAAGTTCATTATTCTTTCCAGCACCCAGCAAGAAGTCATTTAGTAGGTGACAGGTGTACAGGCAAACTGACATAATAAGAATCATAATGAGAACCAAAATGTGTTGAGGAAAAAAAATGTCTTAAGCATCTAGTCTATACTAGGAAATATGCCAACAGATTTCTAGATATTAAATCATGTATTGTTCATTAAGGTATTTATCATTATTATCCTCAATTTCAAGATGAGAGACCTGGAGCCCGAAATAGTTCAGTAGCTTACCCAAGGTCATACATTAAAAAAAAAAAAAGCTAAAACCTAAATGATCTCTAATGCTTATACTCTTGATACTTTGCTGTTTCTCTGCAATAAGTGTGGTTCTGGTTCCTGCTCTCTTGAAAAGGCCAACCCTGGGTCAGTGGCCAGTGCATGTTGGTGAACAGCACGGACAGGAGAGAGGCAAAGCTGCCCCCTTGGAGTCGTCCACAGGAACCTGGGCGTGAAATTCCCACTGGGCAGTTACTTTGGCTCCCCTCCTAGGATTCTCTGTTTGGGGATCTTCAGCCCCTAAGTCTAATACTCTTTCTTACCTTTGAGCAATAACATTTTATTTAAGGCAAGAAACAGTTCTTTAAGCGTCATCATACCAGGCTTTGTGCTCTTATCAGTATATCCATGCAGGAAAATACTAGGTGGTAATGTAGTAAAGTCTCAATGATTGGACACTGCAGAATAAAATGCCAATTGCAAGAGGCTTTTTGAGCTCCTCAACCAAGGACGGGATGGTGGCAGGCAGGGTAGGGATGGGCTTCCAGCAGTGACAGGGAGTCCTCAGAGGACTGGCCTCTTATTAAAGACCAAGAGAAGAGTCTTACCATTTTTTTTCTCCTTTTCCTGCAGGGCTCTATCCGGGAGGCATGGTGAGTTGCATAAGATTCTCCTCTGGCGCTGGTGGCTGTGGTGGGGCTCTAGTTAATACTGCAGCAGCTGAGAACAGGCTCTCAGCTGGCTGCCTGACGTGTGTCTGCCCAGTCTGGTGACACAGCTGGTTGGGTACAGAGAACTGCTTGCTGGTGGGAAGATCCACAAAATGACCAGGCTCTGACCTGGATGGGGCTGCTGGATGGGTCCTGGGCGTTGGCAGGGCACTTGGGCTCTACGCGTGTTGTGGAAGTAAAGAAAGCTGTATGAACACAGGGACCGTCCCCTCCCCACTCTGCCCAGCCTTTCTAGAGGCTGTCTTCTCCCCCTGCCTCCTTCCCAGCTCCCTCCTCTCCCATTTCCCAGGACTTTAGGTGTGTGCAGGGTCTGTGAATGTTAGAAGTCACCATCACCTTTCTGGCAGTCTCACTTGAGTGGGAGAAGGCCGGGCTCGGGGTCACAAACCTCACAGCCCCACACTCTTCTTGGAGATTTTTCTTCTTCCCTGCTTCAGAGGCCTCCCTATGTCACCTTCTGGCTCTGAGAGCAGGAGCAAGGACAATCCCTGCAGGGAGCCTGACTGTGCTGTCTTCTATGATCCTGGGATCGACTGTGGCTAAGATTTGGAAATATTTCCATCACGCTAAAACCAATTCAGAACACTAGGGCACGTTGTCGTTTACAGCGCCACATGCACACACATTCCATCTTTCATCCTCAGGACAAACCTGGGAGAGGGTCCTTTTTAAGGGGACATTTTAGAGCAGAGGAAACTGAGCTGTGAAAAGGTGTCGGGTGTGACAGAGATGACTCAGGAGGAAGCGCTCACGTGCTCTCCTGCAGCTCCCGGCTCCTGTGCTCACATGCTCTCCTGCAGCCCCCTCCCCGTCCCCTCCCTCCCCCCCCAACCCCCGCTCCCACTGCGCCCTCTATCAGCACAACTGTCTTGGGTGTTCTGGTTTTGAAAATTAGGGGGTGAAATGATTTACTATTCAGATAACATTCTCCCTCCAGAAAATTTCAAAGCCATTGCAGGATGACAACTAAACCATGAAATAATGCAATATAGTGAAGAGAAATGACTAATTCCAGGTGGAAGTGCCTGACAGAGCCCTGCGCCCTGCCGCAGCCCCATAAGGATCGCTCTGTGTACACATGCGTGCATGCACGCACAAGAGAAAGGCCCCTAGGGTAAGACTCAGCCCCAATCTCAGACTCCAGTGTTCCTAGCACAAGCTACACCCCCAAATCTTCCCACCCGTAGGGGCCTTTAAAGGCTGTGGCCCTGGGACATGGGTGGGCACCCCTGCCAGGAATCGGCGTGTGCTCCACATCCTGTTTTCCTCTTTTTCAGAGCGTGATGCCTTTGACACCTTGTTTGACCACGCCCCAGACAAACTCAACGTGGTGAAAAAGGTGGGAAAGGGGTGCTGGGAGGGAGGGAAGGAGGAAGGGAAAAGCTCCAGCTCCAGCAGGATGTTGAGCTCTCTGCAGACACCAGCTCTCCCCTTGCCAGCCGCCCTCCTCTCTCACTGGAGGCCTGTCCAGTCCCTTTCTCCTCCTCTCCTCTCTGCCAGGATGCACACCCTGTCTGCCCACCCACGCTGACCTCAGCCTTCCCTGCTGCTCACACAGAGTCCCCTCTGTCTTCTGGCCCAAACACCTACACTGAAGGAAGGACGCGGGAGGGTCACCGCATCTCAGGCCCCTTCCTAATTGTCCTCTGGCCCCAGTCCTGGGCTCAGACTCCCCTCCTGTCCTTCTGCCTCTGAGGACTTCCCTGTTCCTTTCACAGTCCTGACTCATATGGGACTGCAAGGCCTGGAGCCTGTGACCCTCTGTGTGCTCTCAAGGGCCTTTGCAGGGGGACCTCGGGGCCGGGACTGGTCCCGTGCTCTCCCGCTGACCAGGCCCCAGGGCAGCGCAGGGTCTGGCACTGGTGCTGATGAGTTCCCATCTCAGCGCCCTCTGTGCTTCTGTTTCAGACACTCATCACCTTCGTGAACAAGCACCTGAATAAGCTGAACCTGGAGGTCACAGAACTGGAAACCCAGGTGGGGACAGCCCCCAGCACAGGTGGGGCCGGGGCCCTACCCGACGGCCACTGTTCCCAGTGCCCCATGGCACCCAGAGTGCCTCCCACTCTGACACCACAGCTTTCCCTGCTGAGAGGGATCTGAGGGCACCAGGATCTGCTCCTCCCAGAGAGGGTGAACTAGACAGAATTTCTGTCTCATTTTTCTAACTTATTTGGAAAGTTGTAAAAATAAATACTCATACACTCTTCACCTAGATGTACCAACTGTTAACACCAAGACACATTTTTTCTCTCTCTACCCCTAAATACTTCAGCACACATCTCTTCAGAATATGTACATTCTCTTGGATCTCCACAATCCAAATGTCAAAGGCAGGCACCTGTCACATTGCTGCAATAGACTAATCTACTCAGATTGAAGCATATGAAATTGCTGACACTTGACTCCTCTTAACCTACTAAAATGGCAATGTCATCGGGTCAGAAAAAATGCTAGATTTTGCCAGTTGTCCCAATACGCTCTCACACGCTGCATTTCATCGTGACATCTCTATAGTCTCCTTGACCTTTCTTGGTCTGACACTGACCTTTTGGAAGAGTACAAGCCAATGGGTTTATAGAAGGCCCCTCCGTTTTCCCCCTCACAGTTAGATTCAGGCTGTGCCTTCCCACTAACAGCACTCCCTGGGTCAGGCTGTGCTCTTCACAGGCCATCACAGGAGGACACACATCTGTCCATGAGCGCCATTCCTGGTGATACCATTGATCACGTGCTTTAGGTGGCATCCACCAGATTTCCCTGCTATAGAGTTCTTTTTCTTCCTTTCATGCTCAGCTAATCTGGATTGGGGAGACTACCTAATGCATCTTGTTTCCCAACATCCTTGTATTCCTGGAGCGTCTCTACATCACAGTTTTCTCTGCAGCACATGGGCACCTCCCGCTATTATCACTGACAGTCACCCAGTCTGCGGCTGAGCTCTACCTGAGAGTCTCTGAACGCTGTGGAAGGAGCTTCATATACTCTTCCAGGAAATAAGAAATGTTCTATAAATGTGTTGTTTCCTCAAGGGAGCTAGAAACGGCTCTGAAACTCTCACCTCAGTTTCCAGGGGCAGGGTTTCCATACGAGGGGGTCACTGCTGAGCACGTTGGGTGTCTGCAGGTTTTACCCAGTGTCCCCACCAAGTCTGCAGAACCAGCCATATGGGATGGGAACAACCTAAGTTTTGCACTCAGGGCTGGGGGTAACACTAACCCTAATCCAAGGTCCACCCCCCCCCTTGAGCTCACAGATTAAAATCTTTTACTCCCAACCCATTCCAGCCACAATCAAGCCACCAGGAGGGCCTGGATTTTGACATAAATCTCCTAAGTCATGGGATGAATTGTGCTCAGACCATACCCACCTGAGTTGCAGGCCTGATAGCTGGAAGCAGGGAGGAACTGGCCCTAGAGTGAGCCTGTCCTCAGGTTCTTATGTCTTTATTGAAGGCTGAAGGCCATGCCAGCCAGGCACCTAGCTTTGAAGGCCATGCCAGCCACCAAAGCCCTCTGAGAAGACTCTAGACCCAGCCTACCTTTCAGGCAATCGAATCTAGTCCTTTTAAGCTTCCTAAGATGATTCCAAGAAATTGGGCATCTTATGAGCTCTAACAACTGTTGTTTACACCCATAACATTTGGTGGCCCAGCTTCTTTTGAACAAGTCCTAGCATGTTGAATGTACATCGACCCCCTTGTCTTTGCTCCGGCCATCTCCATTCCTGGACACCTGTTCCTCCCCAAGTTTGCTCAGCCCCTGGACCCCTACTGCTTGTACAACCTGCCCTCAGTGCACACTCAACTCAACCTTCCTTGAGCAAAAGACCTAGAGGCTCTGCACTTAGCCCAGGAGTCTCCTGTCTCTTGGACCTGGTTTCCCAACCTATCTGGCCTCTAGGAAGGGACTGGGCCCTAAGCCTTTTGCCATGGCCCCATACGTCTGCCCATACTTCTGCTTTGCCACTAAAAGCCGGTAAGTCATGTTCTGACTACTTGGGGTTTTCCCCCAGAATTTAATAACAACAGTTAATCTATATTAAGTGCTGCCTACATGCCAGGAAGATTACAGACACTTTACACATATCAACTGGTTTAGTCTTTAACACATGAAGTAGATAGTATACGATTATCACCCCCATTTTACAGATGAAAAAAACAAGGTGCAGAGAAGTTACATAACTTGCCCAAATCACACAGCTGCTAAGTGGTAACACTGCCTGGGAAGCCAAGAGGCCTGACTGCGGAGCCTACGCCTCTAACAGGGCACTCTGCTGCCTCTCGGGGATGATGAGGTGAGACGTGAGAAGGATGCCAGGCGCTGCGTGACGCTGGAGGCCTTGCTCTGCTCAGAAAGCCAAGGTGGCTGCAGCAGCCTCGTGCCATTCACCTTGGACCTCGTCTCCCTCTACCTCACTGGCTAGGTCCTCATCCCGAGCCCTCATCCAGTTGGTGTCCTCTCTAATGCCCTCAGAGTGGATGATCTTTCTCAGTCTCACTCAGGCCAGCATACTTCCCTTCATCAGAGCAGCTGCCACGTGCCCCCACACTGGTCCCCATGCCAAGGTCAGGAGTTGGTGTACAGTCTATGCCCAATAAATGCTGGATCCACTGACATCGGGTCCACGGGGTTGTGGCTCCTGTGTTAGACCAGCCGGACATGGAACAGACCTGCTGCAGAGCAGACCTCCCCACCTCGGGCCACTGCCCCTTACTCCCAACCAGCACCCTGGCTGGGGCTCAGCTGGGAGGCCCAGGGGCCAGTGCCTTCACTGCACCCTCTCCTTCCAGTTTGCAGATGGGGTGTACCTGGTGCTACTCATGGGCCTCCTGGAGGGCTACTTTGTGCCCCTGCACAGCTTCTTCCTGACCCCAGACAGCTTTGAGCAGAAGGTAAGAGAAAGAGACACCAAGGGAAGCGCCTGGCCCACATCCCCTGCCTCATCTGCCCAGGGTTTTCTGCAGTTGGAGGTTCCCGTTCGATGAGAGCTGAGCTGAGAAAGAGCCATCTGCAGACCGCGGAGCATCCTGAAAGCCTTTTCCTTCCCCTAGACATGTGCTCCTGCCAGATGCATAGCCCTACCTCATGTCTCCCCAGATGTGATGGGGAAGGTGACTACTGTAAGGCCCAGACTCAGCCTAATTCTAATGGCCTCTTACAGGCTGCCACATCCTGCTCACTAAGCCAGAGCCATTTGTCTAATGCAGAAACCTTTCTCTGCCTGTTGAACACATCTTTCCATCAGCTCCTCCCAAACACATGCACGGACATCCCCAATTCTAAAATTCTGGCCATTGAAACACTGTAGGACAGGAAGATAACTATTATCTTCTCCAGGACAGCCTGCCCAGCATCAGGCTAGGTTCAGCAGGCTTATACTCCGCCCGACCATTAACAGAGCTGTGTTTCTCCTTGAAATTAGCTCAGCCCCTACCCTTCCGGCTCCACGGCCAGGCCCCTTCACTCCCGGGGACAGTTCCCAGGGCTCCGAGTGTCAAGGAATAAGTGTGCATGAAATATGCCCTGCGTCTCTCTTGCCAGGTCTTGAATGTCTCCTTTGCCTTTGAGCTCATGCAAGATGGAGGGTTGGAAAAGCCAAAGCCACGGCCAGAAGGTACTTTGCTCCTTCCTAGGTTTGTGACAACAGACGAGACCTTATTGTACGTAAGTGCTCAAACTTTGTAGCAGAGGGAAGAGTTTCTTTGCCGAAGCCTTCTTTGCTAGGGAGGTAAGACTAGGTGCAGCTGCTCAGTCCTGAAGACCTCATGGCCAGGGGAAGCAAAATAATGTGAAATCCCACCACAGGATCATAGGGATCAGGGTCTGACAGAGGTACTAGAACTGCCCTGGTCCTGATTTCCAGGTTCTTCTGTCTGAGCTGAGTGCTGACCTGCCAAAGAGCCATGTCCCTGCCAGGGTGGGTGGTGGTGCAGGGCAGACAGCCTGCACTGAGAACAGTCTCCTGCACTGACATGAGCCCGCCTGCTCCAGCTCTTCAGTCCTGCCCGAGAATGAGGCGTTGTCTGGGGGGTTGGGGTCGTACATAGAAGACTGGGGGGTGGGGCATGGGGAAGGAACAAATGCTCCAGCAGCCCTGGTGCCCTTGTGCTTGGAGCGAATCTGCGCATCTGTGAGCAGAGGACACGTGCTCCTCTTGTTTTCCTTGTTACAGACATCCTCTCTCTTCCCTACTTCCTAAAGTGTTCCGTTTACCAGAGCTGGTGCATCAATGCTGCGTTGCAAATAATTTTCTGTGTACATCACATCAGAACACTGAGAATGCTGTTCACAGCCCTTTACCTTGCACTTTCCTGATTGTTTAAAGACAAGGGGACACATAGGAACAGTGGCCTTTCAAATCCCGTTACTGCCTGTGCTTCAAGCTCTTCTGCCCAGACCTCCACACGGAGGGGACCATGCTCTGGTCTAGTGGCCCTGAGACCCTGCAGATTGTGACATACCAAGAGGGCTAAGACCACGCCTGACCTCAAGGCACCGTCAGCTGACCAGGGAAAAGAAAAGGTGCACCCAGCCACCAAAACAAATGACAGTCATGGTAACTGCTACCAAAGAACAACAACTGGGCTCGGCACCTCAGTGGTACTCAGCTACTCGGTAGCTCAGTGGTTAGGATGCCAGCCATATACACCAAGGCTGGCAGGTTCAAACCTGGCCCAGGACTACTAAACAACAATGACAACTGTAACAAAAAAATAGCTGGGTGTTGTGGCAGGCGCCTGTAGTCCCAGCTACGTGGGAGGCTGGGGCAAGAGAATCACTTGAGCCCAAGAGTTTGAGGTTGTTGTGAGCTGTGACACCACCGCACTCTACTGAGGGGTGACATAATGAGACTGTCTCAAAAAAAAAAAAAAAAAAGTAAGAGGAACAACTAAGAGGCAGTGAGGACTGAGGAGGTGACACCACATCTGGAGAGAGGAAAAGTAGAGGAGTCAGCGTCTCAGAGTGACAGTGTGAGCAAAAGTCCCACCTGGGGACCCGGTGTCATGACTTCTTCCTGACCTTGGTAGCTCTCAGCTCTGGCCAACAAAGGCCAATCCCTATTCATTACTACCTAGTCATAAGCCCATGGTCACCTCTGGGGGAGGACTCGGGCAAGGCCACTCTAGCCAACCTGATGCCATTAGGAATGGCTTCTGAGCATCTGACGGCAGGTGACACGTATTCCGCTTTTGGGTAGAGGACACAGTAGGAGAGTTCTGGCCATCAGCTCTGCTTCCACTTTCTTCAGCTGCTGAATATGAAACTTCCTGGGTATAGATTAGAAGCACCTCATCTGACATTTTCATTTTCAGGTATTTATTTCCCTCAGGACAGGTCATTCCCCAATATCAATGTATGGGACTATTTCAGCATATATATAGATGATTTTTTATGTAATTATTAAACTGCTAACATGAAACTTCCTGACCGATGTGAATGGAAAAACACAGCTGTTATATTTGTTGTTACACTGGGCACAATGCCCATGCTGAAAATTTCCAGTGTGTAAAGGAGAACTAAAATGGCATTTTATGAAATTGTACTTTGTGAGAAGCGTGTCCCAGCATTCCCTCTGGCTTCAGTGCTTCCACCTGTAAAGGGAGCTTCAGCAGTGAACGCTACCGACTTTTTACCAAAGGTGCCAATGTAGGTAGGTCCCAAATCAGAGTGGTTGCGGGGAAGGCATTTTTCATGGCAAAGTGTTTTTAAGGTCAGGAAAAGGCATTCTTTGCCATGCTGTCTGATGCTCAACGGTCTCTTGTACCTTCAAGTCCCCTACAAACTTTGGGTTTGTATCTCAGGTGATGTTTGCTGCCCAGGCTTTATAACCTTTTAATACTTCAGCTACTGTGAGCCAAGGGTTAGCATCAGATTCTGAAATATGAAGCTGGTAGCTTTTTATTTAGGACAACGTAGTCTTCAGATGCACATCCCTACCTACCATCATGTTCAAGTTGACGCATCATCAAATATGCTTAAGATCCTGCATGACAGGCAGATAGGGACTCAGAAGACATGTAGTACCAAGCAGGACTGAAGTCTACAGGGCAGTCAGAAGCTTGATGGAATATCTCAAAGTCAAAGAATCTACTACTACGTAGGAGGTGAGGCAGGCAGTGCTGAGAAACCAGGCAGGTGATGGCAGCTTAGTTCCCAATCATCAGTTCATTTGGGGACAACTTGATCAGCGGCTGCTAATATGCCCAGTGTTTAACTCCCTGTCTCTGTTACCCTAGGAAATAGGGTACAGAGCCAACAGTGTCAAAACAAATTCTTAAACTCTGATATTACCAAGTGTTGGCAAGGATGTGGAACAACAGAAACTCTGGCGTGAATGTAAATCAATACAACCTTTTTGCAAAACAGTATGTCATCATCTGATATAGTTGGAGATATATCACACCCTACGTGATAGACAAACTAGTAACCCTCACTCCCCAACATGTCCATGTCCTAATCCTTGGAACCTGTTTATGTGTTACTGTACCTAGTACAACCACGTACTTTGCAGATGTGGTTAAATTTAGAGTCTCGAGATGAGGGGATTAGTCTAGACTATCCAGGTGATCCCAGTGTAATCACAAGGGTCCCTATGAGTAGATTCTAAGTAGAAGAGGGAGGCAGGAGCATCAGAGTGATGTCATCTAAGAAAGGCTCATCCAGACATTGCTCACCTCAAAGATGGAAGAAGGCAATAAGCCAAGAATGAAGGCAACCTCAGGAGCTGGGCGAAGCAAGAGAAGGGACTCTGCGTAGAGCCTCTGGAAGAAAGGCAGCCATGCTGACACCTTGGTTTCATACCAGTGAGACCAGTGTTGGACTTCTGAGCACTAGAACAGTGAGTTGATAAACAAATGTGCTACAGCAGTAACGGGAAGCTGTGGTGCCACATACCAGGAGACAAATCCAAGAACACGATGGCAGCTCAAGCTGGAGTAAACATCCCCAGCGGACTAGCCATATGCATTGCAGCATCTTCATACCATGGATTATCATATGATAACAATAAATAGCACTCAACTTAGGAGTCAGGGAAGGGACCTCGAGTTACTGCAGCACAAAGACATCAGTGACTATTCCTCACCAAAAATGCAAGAATAAAACTGGACACAATAATCAAAAACAACCATTTGAAGCATGGAAAATCCACCAGGGGTAGACAAATCAGGAAGAGTTTCTTCTTGAAAAATTTATAATGCATTATGGCTATACCTTGATAAAACTGTTAAAAAATGAACAGCTCCTACAACATAGATGAATCTATAAACATAATTTTGAGTTTAAAAAAAAAAGGCAGGGCAGCACCTGTGGCTCAAAGGAGGAGGGCGCCAGCCCCATATACCAGAGGTGGTGGGTTCAAACCCGACCCTGGCCAAAAAAAACTGCAAAAAAAAAAAAGCAAATCGCCAAAGAATACCTGCAGAATGATCCTATTGACATAAAGTATAAAAAAGAGGCCAAGTTAAGACCTACCGTTTAAAGGTGTATATGTTGATGGTAAAATTATTAAGAAAAACAAGGAAATCATCACCATAACATCAGGATACTGGTTATCTTTGTAGGGTAAGAGAGGGATGTGACCAGGAATATAGAAGGGGAAAGGACACTTGTAGGCCAGTGACAGTGTTCTACTTTTGATATACATGGGGCGGTTCTTCCAAGGCTTTAAAACATATGTATGTTCCATGTACTTTTCTGGATGTTTGCCATATTTTAATTTTTTTAATATGTAAAGGAACTAGCAAATTCACAAGCTAGGATAATGGGTCACCACCAAAATGAGCATCTCTAAAGCATGGATCTTGCCCCACTAAGGAAGAGGGAACAGACAAGGAAGCAAGGCAGAGACCAAAAATGAGATAGATCCATCAGGGTAGGGATGGGGGACAGCCCAGGGCCGGGCTCACCCTGATTAGCCAGCTTTTGGCCCTCCTACTTATTCCAGCCCCCACCAGCTAGTGGCCGCACAGGGCCATGGCCCTTAGTGTAAAGACTGGGATTCTGCTGTTAATAGAGTTCCTCTTCATGCTTTGACTTCTGCATCATTGAAAGAACCCTGAACTGATTTTGGATGGTCCTCTAATGGGTGGAAAGAGTCGTTAGTGTTACTGGGCGAGAGGAGCAAGTAAGAAGCCTTTCCCCTTGGCCAGACGGAGGAGGCTTAGGTCTGATTTGTCTCTTCTGCCAGTCAGTCTCTGCTCTGGGGTCTCTAACTCAGAGCCCAACTCTGACTGCTCCCACAGAGGGGCCCTAGCCAGCACACAGAGGCAGTCAGAACTGAACTGAGTTGCTAATCACAGTTTATAAGGCCAGGGCTTTAAAGAGGTTTTGTTTATATAATATGGAGTCATGGTGCATTCCTAGGAATCCACAGCCCCTCTCCTGGCTAAGATAGCCCAGTCTCTCACTGGTCTGCCAGTCGGCCTGGGACTACCTGGGTGGCCAGCTGTTGGCTTTCTTGACAACAGTTTATACAGTGTCTCTCCTGTCTCCACCCAGCTACCTGGAGGTGGTGCTAGTGGGGAAGTGATGAAGAAGCAACTCAGATTCCCCAAGGATCAGGACTTAGTTTATGTGAACGGTGCCTCCCAGAGTTGTCCGGTGCACAAACTGCACAGTTGTACATAACAGCTCTGCCAACAAGCGAACACGGGAACACAGGAAGGAAACTACCATTTAAGGGGGCCTTGGTATGTTCTGCTGTTTTTCATAAAGGTGTTGCCCAATTTTCCAAGTAAGAAAACTGATTCAGGGAAGCTAAATGGTCACCAGAGTCACACAGCTGTAGTAGACATGGACTTTAAACCTTGGCGACCATTGCAATGAAATAAAATGGTTAGTTTGAAACATTCTCCTATGTTGGACATTTGCTTTACTTCAGGAGCCTCAGAACTCACTGCTCTTAAAAATGGAAAACCAGGGTGGCTCCTGTGGCTCAGTGAGTAGGGTGCCAGCCCCATATACTGAGGGTGGCGGGTTCAAACCCGGCCCCAGCCAAACTGCAAAAAATAGCTGGGCGTTGTGGCGGGCGCCTCTAGTCCCAGTTACTCGGGAGAATCACCTAAGCCCAAGAGTTGGAGGTTGCTGTGAGCTATGATGCCACAGCACTCTACCAAGGGTGACAAAGTGAAACTCTGTCTCTAAAAAAAGAAAAAAAGGAAAAACAAATCCTCCTGCTTTCACCTGTATCTGTCCTTTTTCAGGCCCCCACATTCCTCCTTTACAACCGCGCCCACTGCTTCAACTTCTTCTGGGCCCTTTCTCTTGTTAACACTTGACCAGCTCTTGGCCTTAGTGTCTCCCAGGCTGCCTGGTGTGGCCATGTAATATCTCCTGGGTACCTTTTTCAGTCCTTAACGTTCTCACTTTCTTGGTACTGTAAGGGCTTCTTGTATACCCTTTTTTTCTGAAATTTTTTGCCTTAGTTCCCAGAATGCTGGGCAACCATTCACACCTATATCTATTAATAATTACTTTCCATGGAGGGTCTGTACTTACCAGATACTGGGCTTGGCATCCTAGCAAAACAAGTTGGGCTTTCTGTGTTCAAAGAGCTTCCAAGCCCAGTCAGAGGCCAATGTTAATCAAATCACAAAGCCTGAGCAACATGGCAAGACCGTCTACCTAAAAAATTAGGGTAGTGTCATGGCACACACCTGCAGTCCTAGCTATTTGAGAGGCTGAGGCAGGAGGATCATTTGAGCCTAGGAGTTTGAGGTTGCTGTGAGCTGTGATGACACCACTGTACTGTAGCCTGGGTGCTGGAACAAGACTCTGTCTTTAGGAAAAAAAAAAGACAAAAGTTTTATCTGATTTAGAACTGCATTGAGTGCTATGAAAGAAACGCGCAGGGCTTGAGAGCTTAAAACAAGGACATGCTCGCCTGGGCCAGGAATCAGGAAGGCTTCTCCCAGGAGCTAGTGCTTAGAGCTGAGGTCTGCAGGAGGAGCTGTAGCCAGCTTTTAGGAAGAGCAATCCAGGTGTTGCAACAGCACACGCAGAGGTGGAGCGCAGCCCCCAGGGAGGTGGTGAAGGGAAGGCAGAGTGACCCGTGCATGTGAGGCAGGAGACTAGAACGGTAGGCTGGGTCAGGTTACACCTTGCAAAGCCATGGTTTATGTTTGTTGGACCTTCTCTTACGTGAAATAGCTTATAGAGCCATACAAGCTGTAAGCTGCACAACTCCAGAGGGCACTGTTTATGTTGTGGTCTATGATTACGGTGCCATGGAAACGTGAATGGTGAGCCCTGGAGTTGCGCAGCGCACATCCTGCACAGCCATATCCGAGGCCTGATAGTCCGGCTGCAGCGGGGAGAGTGGATTAGACAGGGCGTTAGGAGCCTGCTGCAGAGGCCCCGGGGCTTCCATACCTTCCCCTTTACGCTCACTCGCTTGGTGAGCTCACCTTTGCACCTCTCTGCCTTTCTTGCCTGTCCTCTCTGGGGGAACTTCCTAATGTTTGACTCAAGTGAAATTTAAGAAACACTCAACAGCAAGCAGTCAGGGGAGGACAGGAGTCAGCCCAGAGGACACAGGACTTGACAAAAGGTGATCCAGGTGGGACAGAGTGTTCAGCCACTGGCAGGGGCCAGGCAGAGGCTCAGCTATGTGATGAGCCAGGGTGAGAGCAGAAAGGGATGCTGTGAGCTCCAGTGCTCCCCCTGAACCCCTGGCCTGTCAGCAGGAGAGCTGTGCAGACAGCAGGCCCAGGACCGAGCACTGTTGGTCTACAACCAGGATTAGGCCTAGGAGGGAGCAGCAGGAGGGGACAGTGGAGTGAGAGGAGACGAAGGAGGTGCTCCAGCCCTGGGCCCTCGGCCGGGGCCCGAGCACACAGGCTATGGCAGCCCGAGCTGCGAGAGTCCCAGTGCCAAGACCTGGGAGCGGTGGCCCTGCCTGGTCTTGAGGGAAACCTGTTGCCAACGACCAGGGGTTGCTAGAGTCCTGTCACCTTTCCCAGTCCCTTCATTTCCAATGGCGTGGGTACTCCACCTTTGGATCCCAGAGTATTTGTTACCTTCTCTTAATCTCCTACCTCCTCTGACCTACACAGTTATGTTTTTTAAATCATTTTTATTATAAAAAATATTACACATACAGACAGAGGAATAGAACAGAAGTACAGGTTAGTGAACTATCACCCAGCAAGCACCAGCACCCAGGGCGAGAGAAAGTGATGCCTGCTCCTAAGAGCTCCCTCTGGCTCGCTCTGTGCCCTTTCTGAATGTCACCCCCTCCCTCCTCCCTGAAGGTGACCACTATCTTGACTTGTATAGTCCTCAGTGTTCTGTTTTGTGTTTTTTTTTTGTCTTAGCTTTTTTAGTAACTTTATTATCTAAGCACGCACTCCTGAATGATAGATTTCATTTTTGTTTATTTGCTGTTCCTCAAAGGATGGCCCTGTAAGACAGTGACTGCAAACGAACAAGAGCAGAGAGGGGCTGTTTTTCTTTTTTGAGATAGAGTCTCACTCTGTCACCTGGGTAGAGTGCCCTGGTGTCATAGCTTACAGCAACCTCAAACTCTTGGGCTCCAGGGCTGGTCCTCTTACTTCAGCCTTCTGAGTAGCTGGGACCACAGGTGCCTGCCACAATGCCCGGCTAGTTGGGGTTTTTTTTCTATTTTTAGTAGAGACAGGGTCTCACTCTTGCTCAGGCTGGTCTCAAGCTCCTGAGCTCAAGCAGTCCACCCACTTCCACCTCCCAGAGTGCTAGGATTACAGGCTTGAGCCACCGTACCCCAGCCCCAAGAGGGGTTTTGCTAAGGAGGGGGTGAAGCAGCCAGTGCAGGGTTAGTGAAACAGCCTGAGAAAACGTTCTGCAGGGGCTAGAGAGAGGCTGGCTAAACAAAATGTGTCAGTGGGTCACATGCAGCCCAGCAGCTGCCGGTTTCCAGCCTGTATCCCACAAAATCGTGCAAGTTCTGTAATTTGGAATTTAAGACCTTCACCCCAGCCCTCACACCTCAACCTCTCCAGCCATACCAGAGGCTGCATTTGCACAGCAAAGCCTGGGATTCTGTGCCCACTTCTTTGCTGGCAGGCTCCTGTTACTTTCTGTCATCGTTCAGGAAAGGAGGAAGGGAAGATTGCACAAAGCCAAAGAACCTAGAGTGGGACTCTCATGACAGTACTTTCCAACCCCAGCTAAAGCTGTGGTACCTCAAACCCATCTGCCGTGCTCTGGTCTTCATCTGAAGCTATCTGTCCCCTCATGACATGTGCTTCCTGAACACTCCCATCCAGGACCTTCTCTGCCAGGCAGGCTCCTGTGCCCACGAGGAGCCCTTCCTCATTAAGGGAGAGGCAGCTTGAGTCCTAACTCGTCCTCTCTTCTGCCACGCATGGTTGGCCCTGGAGTGATAGCCTGGACAGCAGAGGAAGGGCTTCAGGGACAAGTGAGACTCGGGGGAGTGTCAGGGCCAGAGCCCCTCTCACCTGGTGTCCAGGGTGAAGCCTGTGCACTCTGGGCTCTGCTTTCCCGAGTGAGCAGCAAGACCCTTGCACCCCCACACCTCCCCTGTCGCTGCCCCTTGCTCTGAATTCTCCCTGCCCACTCTGCCAATCCTTCGACAGCCACCTGCCCCTGCTTTCCATGAGTCCATCCAGAGCGTGCCGGGTCACGGGGATGGGTGGTGAGCGGAACGGAGCAGCAGATGCCAACTCCAGAACACGTGGCCCCATGGAAGCAACTGGTGTTTTTGTTTTCTGTGCAGACATCGTCAACTGTGACCTGAAATCCACACTGCGAGTGCTGTACAACCTCTTCACCAAGTACCGGAACGTGGAGTGAGGGCCGCCGGGAAGTTCGTGCTGTGGGGACACTGTACCACCCTCCCAACTGCCCTAACCTGCTTACTCCTGCCTCTCGCTCTGTGCTCTCCCACAAGTCAAGCTCCAACCCAGAGATAGTGGGCATCGAAATTAGGAAGGAAATGATCCCCAACTCAGCGAGCTGACCCACGACTCCCAGACCCTGGGGACTGACCCGACAGTGAGTTGTCCCCATCCTGGTGCCAGGTCCAAACTTCCCACTGTGTTTTGAGAACCAGTTTAGGCAAAAGAGAGTCACCAGAAGATGAAAATAAAGATCACAGGACTATAGGATAGGTGCAAGCTATGTCCCGGGCACCACAATATATGCTCTGATATACAAAGCTCATTAAGTCTCATGACTCCCTCGGAAGTAGGTGTTATAATCCCTTTTTGCTGATGAAGTTAAGACTCAGGAGTTAAGTGACTCGCCAGAAGTTGGCATTTCTTTTCCCCTGTGAACAACATATTTATCAAGAACTAGGTAATTACATCACATTCTTTGCACATTCTAACATTTTATATGTACACACACACGAGTGTACATACACATCTGAGTCAAAAAAGAACCCACCTATCTCAACACTTTGGCAGGCTAGGTCGGGACTCAGTGATTCACGCAGAAATTGGCAAATTGAAGTTAACCCAGTTAATAGTGTGTGTGTGGCAGAGTCATGCCCCTCAAATCCTTTGTGCAAATGAAAATTACTTTTAATTCCTTCAGATTTATAATCACCCCATACTCTGGTTTCAGGGTGACATTTGAGAAGGATTCTGTTTAGAATTAATGGCGTGGCACATTTTGCAGCCTTTTTGCTTGATTGCCTGTAATGGAAATGCCCTATATTTTCCTGCAAAATAAGTACTAAATTCATTATCGTTAAGCAAATGTACAATATACTCAGGCACCTCAGAGAGCTGGGCACAAGCCCATGTGAGCATCACTTGGGAAGTAGGGCTCTTCAACAGGGACCCTTGAACTTTAAAGAAAGGAACTCCTTTCTGCCTTCTAATTGATCATTTAGACTATTCTGGCTAAGTCTGCCCACATGCAATTACCAACTAATTCAGGCGAGGAAAAATGTAAGTCATTTAGTCCAAAGCCGAGCAGCTTCCTTGCGTGGGTTACTCAAGGGCTTGTGGTTACTTGTATCTCATCTATGTGAACCCAACATTGAACTACAGAATTCTAGTTTGCCAGGCTTCTTGGTGGGGGCAGGGGTGTCTAGGGGGATGAAAAGCATGGAGAAAATATTTACACACTTACCATACAGAGAAATACCCTCAGAGACTGGGGCTGTGGTGTTTAACATATGTACCTTTCAACTGACCAAGGCCTTAGGGTAAATAATAGCTTATGCTGCTGCTAAGTCTTCATTACAGGACTTCCAAAAACTATGCCAGAGAGACACCAGCCTGTGTATCCCTGTCCACAGTTTGTGACTACCTTGTCACTACTTGAAGCCCGTTGCACAAAGTGCATCTCTAGTTTGAGGAATTCATTTTGATCTGTATCTACACACCCAAAATTAGGCCTCCCATAGTATTCAAAACATCCCTTGCAGCCTTCTCATGATTTCTTACTAGACTATCTAGTAAGTCAAAACCCATAGAAGTTCGGTAACTCAAAACCCATAGAATTTAGATACACTACATATTTCTTTGGATACTTTGCTCTTGGAATTGTTAGCATAATGAGCATTTGCAATACAAAGGCAAATTGTAAAAACAATACAATTCTTTTTCACGTAATTAATGAAATATTCTATTTTTTTTCCTTAGGAAATGCTTAAATAATATAATATTTCTGTTGCTGTCTTTTAAATTCCTGGTAGCAACTCAAAATAAACAATTGCTTTGTCTCCTCGAGCAGTACTGAAGCAGGATGAAGTAAGAGGAATGCGTTCATTTAAACATGCTTTGCTATACAACTTTTGTCTCTCTTTGTCTATTTTTCTTATATACAAGCTACAAATGTACAAACGTCCTTATTAAGAGCGCTCCTTTTTCCATTTTACATATGCACTGTGTGAAAGCATATCAGAACACTAACAAAGTTCTTAAATAACATGTCTAATTAGTGGACAATTGTGTTTTGGAACTGAGATCTTTGCCTCAGCCCAGAATCCCGGGGTCTGGGCCTGGTTTTATAACCATCACATCATTTAGGTGTCTGCCTTTAGATTCTGGAATCTCCTACTTAACACACAAGCATGGTTTTGTAGGGGGAAAGAAGCATCAGAACAATAAATAAAGCATGGCTCAGTGCCTGTAGCTCAAGTGGCTAAGGCGCCAGCCACAGATACCAGAGCTGGCGGGGGGTTCGAATCCTGGCCTGGCCTGCCAGACAATGACAACTACAACCAAAAAATGGCCGGGCATTGTGGGGGGCACCTGTGGTCCCAGCCAGTTGGGAGGCTGAGGCAAGAGAATCGCCTAAGCCCAAGAGTTGGAGGTTGCTGTGAGCTGTGATGGCACAGCACTCTACTGAGAGTGATAAACTGAGACTCTATCTCTAAAAATAATAATAATAATAGTAAAGAAAGAAAACTTAACTCTCATTTCTTTAAAAAAAAAACTGAGATGAGAATCAAGTCTACAGGCTCATTGGGGTTCCCACCCCAACCTTTTCTCCTCCATTCTGAATTTAAATTCATTGATATTTTTTAATAATTAATATGTACGTGGTACAAAATTCAAAAAGCATGAATGGGTATCTAGTGAAAAACCTAAGTCTCCCTTCTCCAGCAGCCATCACCCCTCCCTGGAGGCAATTGTTGTGATCCACTTCTTGGTCACACTTCCAGAGCTACTCAAGGCATGAAAAGAACATACCTTTAAAATCTTAGGGTTTTTAAAAATATAAATAGCATATTATGTATACTTACTGTTATATCTTGGAGATTGTTTTATTCTATTAAATGAAATCCTTTCACATTTTAAAATGAGGATCTGAGCACTTTGTAAATCCAAATACAAATAAATCTATCTGCTTGAGCCAGGAAAGGGAAGCCCCACTCAAAGGACCAACAGCTCCCTGCAGTGATTTCAAGAGCAGACTTGAAGACATGGAGTGAAGACAGGAACTGGGGCATGTTCCCACAGTTGTGCCTTAACTGATTTTCCTTTTTAAAGGTCTTTTGGAACGTTTTGATTAATTGTGTGCAATTTGATTAAGCCTTCATTTTTTACATATCGCTAGGGCTACTAATTTGTAATCTAAGAAGAAAGCATTAGAAAGGCACACCACAATAATAATTGTACTATGAAGTCTAACAGCCACCAATGTCATGCTCCCCTGTGGTATTAAAAGGCTCTGATTTCACACGTGCAGGTACAGAGCTGACATTTCCAAAGTCTGGGAGAAGGTTTCTGTATCCACACATCATCAATGTTGCTTGATGTTGGTTGATTTTCAACAGCTGCTATTGGTACTTTTTAATTATGAATTCTGTTAGCGTGGCTTTATCATTATCAGTTGATTTTGTTGTGGGTTGCTTGGTTAACCCTACGGAGTATACTGAATCTTATTTGCATCAACAGTATTCCGGGGCTGTAATTTTCCAATAACTACACTCTGAGACATGTATACATTGTGGCTCAAATATGAATCATCTATATTCCAGGGCTTCAGCAAGTGTATACATAATCTGCTTCCCCCAAATTATCACTAATTTATTTTTCCACTGGAAAATCAGACTAGATGGAGTTAAGCAATTTTACTCTCAGTAGGAGATGATCAAAAATAATTTGAGATCCACTGCCTTGAATGCAGCCCTACCTCCAGATATCCTAGATACACAAGCAGGGTATGTCCCCAAATCTTCTCTAATTCCCATATTGTATATAATTCCCCCCTCCATAAAATTTGCTTAAATTAGAAAATTTAAGAGCATTTCTGTAGAACAAGAGGACCACATTGAGATGCAAGGCTGGGTGACAGATGTCACCACCTAAGACGCTTAAGCTCCACACAACAGCTTCCCAAAATATTTGCAGAGTCAGGTCTCAGCAAAGGACAAGTTAAAATGAGTTGCTCACAGTCCTAACTACAGAGGTTATAGCTACAAATACCAGGTTTTTCCCTGAAAAGTGTAAGACAAGCCTGGCTCCAAAATCTGCTTATGCCCCTGCTTTAGTTACTATAGTGGTGGCTGTGTGTGTCTGTGCATATGTGTTCATATTCACAGCAACAGCAGTGGCTGCATGCGTCTGCATATGTGTTCATGTTCATGTTCACGGCAACAGCACCACGACCCTGAAGGGTGCTCAGTGTGGGATGAGCAGCCCCCAAACCAAGCGTGACAATCCTGTGGATTTCAGCCTGCCCAGTTGGGAAGCTACCAGTGAACTATCCCTTAAAGTACATTCTATTGGATCCCGATAGATGCAAGGTTAAAAAAAAAAAAGTCACATCCAAATAGGTTTGGGAAACATGAGTCTAAGAAAGTTTTCTAATTGGAGCCACCTCAATGTCTCCTGCACGAATGAATGTGAGGACTCTCTAAGGGAAGGCAGGAAGCAGTGGGTCCCATCCTTGTTTGATCACAAAAACTATTTGGCCCCTGAGAAATTCACTATAGCGCTCGTCCATTTATTTAGCCACACATTCAGCAAGTATGTGTTGAGTGCAGCGTGTCAAGTGGTGAGTGAGAGTTCACAGTCTAGTGGGGAGACACAAAATAATCACAAATCAATGTTAATTATAAATTGTGATGGCTACTGTGGAGGAGAAGTACTAAAATCTCTCAAAGAGGTTAAGAGAGGTCTCTGGCAAAGTGATGTTTTAAAATAATGCCCGGGTCATGTGGCTACTCAAGTGAAGAGCCTGCCATCCACGGGTATAGCTTGGATGAGGATTCCCAGGCAGCAGAAGATGGGCTGGATGGTGAGAGTACAGAGAATGAGGGGAAGAGGAGGCAGCAGAGCACAGGTGTCAGCTGAGTGCAGAATTTCATCGTAAGCACTAGAGTAAGCAGTTTATATTCGAATTTTTCCTAATGTAGGAAAGCTTGGGGGAGCTTTTGCAGCCATGTAGAGGCTTGGGACTTCCCTTCCCATCTACATAGTCATGGCTGAGGAGCAGAGACCAGGAGAGGAAGGCAAGCTTCCACCCTACTCCCAATGTGGTCTCATCAACTGCTGGGCACTGGGTAATTCCACCTCCCCTGCAGCTGCTTAGAGGGCAGGAACTCCTAGATTAATCCCGCCCTCTCCACTTTGGTCCTCTGAGAAGAGCTAAGGGAACCAGACAGATTGGATGGAGCTACACGTGGGAAGGAAAGGGAAGAAGAGGCCCACCAGGCCAGAAAGCTGGCCCCTGGGGACCAATGTGCATACAACTTCCTCCCTAAGGAAGGAAGGGGACGTTATCATTTAGCCTGCAGGAAGGACAAGGTATAAACCTCCTAGATGTGAAATAATAATTCACATCCAAAGTGAATTATTATTGTTTTCCAAAGTCATACTAATCAGCATCAATCATCATTGCTACGATGCTTACCGCACTATATAAAGCCTGCCCAAAGGAAATGACGCTTCATAGTGTCCTGTGAAACATCTTTCCTAGGAAGCTATATTATTTTCAATGGGAGTTTTGAAATTCCAGAAATGTCCTTGGAAATCCCCACTTGAAAGCTCCTTAGTCAGTAACCATCGAGTGGGTGACTGGCCCAGTATTACTCTTCTTCTCGGTGGCCCCCATGGGTGGCTCTATGTATTCTTGCCTCAACTCCCTGAAACTTTGCATGTCCGTGGGCACTGGCTCTGATCCTGGCATTTGAAAGGGCACTTAGGAAATTTGGAGAAGCCCCAATGATTAAGATAAATGATGTTTTATCAATGAAGCAGACTTTTCATTTCTTTTTATCGATTTTCATGTTTTCACATCTTCAGATGCAATTTGTTAGCCCAGGGCAGCATTCCAAGACACACAAACATCATTAAGGCAGCCGCTTTAAGGAGTGTGATGTTTTATTGAGGTGGACAGAACAATAGATAAATATTTAATCCACTACACATTTGCTCTGTGTGGGAGCCAGGGTTGGGGCTGCACGCCTCTCTGGCTGCTGTATGTCTTCCTGGAAACCCTGACAATGGCCTCACCGCCCACCTGTAGAAAACATAGTGCCTGCCCTTGGCAAATATTTGCCAGTGTTTCTGAAAAGCAGCTCCTGGAAGCCTTTTCTCACTCAGGCTTCAGAGGTTACCACATCTTTCCTTATTTGTTATGATATTGGTGAATGTAAATTCTCATTGAACTGGGGCCATTTGGCTTAAAATAAAGTACAATGAGATGGTGAGCAGTGGGCATGCACTCAGCAAGGCCACCAGAGGCCATGGACTCATTTCTTCCCTATGCTGAGCTCTCTGGTGGGTATAGTGCTCCTGGCAGGAGGGGGAGGTTGCATCCTCTGAGCCTCTCCTGACCTGTACTTTCTGCATCATTGGTTCTCCTAGCCCAGTCCCATAATATCCTACTACCCCACACTGGAACTGTGTGTTGTCCAGATCTGGATTCCCATGCCTTGGAAAGACCAAGCTCACCACCAACTCTAATCAGGGCTTTTGCTAGATTGCTTCAGTCCACAAAATTTGTCCATCCATGAGTCTTCCTGTATGGATTAAATGGTTGTCTGACCTGCAGACTTGTCGTGTGATGGGTCTATAAGACAGAGCTTTCGCTCCTGTTCTTTCCAGGATTTCAATCCCCATAGATGGTGTCCTCACCCATGGTGCCATGGGCCTGCTCTGGCATTGATCACATGGGACTCTAAACACCAAGGGAAGAGAATTCTGGTCGCCTCCCTGGGCTGGGCTCCACCTTCATGTGATCAGAATCCAATCAGGTCAGAGAATATTCCTGGAGTGCCTGTTCTGTGTTCAGCCCCATTCTATGCACAACATGGGATCAGAAAGTCCAAGGTCCCTTCCCAAATGATTCCTCTGGCTTAATGAGAAAGACAGATGGAGCTCATTTAAAATAATTCAGTGACATGATATGGCACCAGATACAACTGAAGGTTCTTCATTAGATTCTCTCAGAAAATACTCCATCCCAGTTATGGTGTGATCTTTGGGAACATCTTGCCCACTCCCTCCCTCCCTCCAGAATCAGCAATTTCATTTTCCATACAGATACAGATGTGCTGCTACAGAAATCACATGACTCACTCCTAAAGCCAATTGGAGATTTAGGGTCATTCTTCTCAAGTCTTACTTGTTGCTGGGAACTCATTGTCTTTACATCACAGATTCCAAATAACCAGCCATGACCCAAAGTCCAGCCTCAGCCCTACCCCATCTTCACACTGAGAGCGTCCTTGCCTCTCTTAACTCATCCTTCCCCCCCAACCCCCACCCCCTCTGGCAGGCTTCTCTACTCTTGTTCCCCAGCATGGAATTGCTACAGAAAATTCCAGAATGGACATGCACCAGCCAACCTCTTTGTCATTCTTCAGTTGTCACTAGGTGCTCACTGGCTTTTGAGAGTCCTCTCTCATTCTCAAGGATTACCTTCCTCTTCCAAACACCCATGCCCTACCTATATACCCACATCCCCGCTTCCACCTTCTCCCCCGATGTTTTCACCTCTTCCTTCACCAAGAAAATCCCAAGCTGCCCCTTCCTCCTTCTGTCTCCTCCAGGACCACTCCCACCTCCTCCTGCAAAGTCAAGCTTCCCTCCCATCCAGCATCTTGACTTTCACTCCAAACACATGCTGGAGTGAAATATAGTTCTATCTTCTGCCCTATTACACTTTCTCCTTGAGACGCTCAATTGGAGTGTTAGATCCATGCTACTTCAATTTCCTCCTTTTCAAAGAACCACCAGGATGGCTAAAAAGTAGAGAGTTTTATTGGTGATATCAGTTTATGAACTAGGGAGAAATAGTCTCCAGGATGACCAAAAGGTGCTGTCTGTCTGGGGAAAGGAAAGGTTGACTTTTCTGTCTCAAGAGTCTGTGTTACCTAAATCTGTGTTAGCCAGTTTGGGGAAAATCGACCCATATTTAGGAAGGGAGTCAAGCACATGTGCATTGGGTGAACATTTGTGAGATACATTTCCTATTCACTCTGGGGTGAGGTTTTAGCCTTAAAATGGGGTTGAATTAGGCTCTCTGCCTCAAAGGTAAACTATAGGACACAAAGACAATTTGTGTACAAGTCTATAAGCTGGCTGAAACCAGCTTGGAGTTTACTGTCGTTTATCAGGCAAGAATGTCTTTACGGCTGGTCCTCTGTCCAAGGAAGGATCTAACATTTTGCCTGATAGCTCCTACTGTTAGGGAGTTTAGCAAGAGTGTGGTTTTTCTTGTAAGCTAGGAATTTTAGGGAGTTGTCATACCAGTCAAGTCCTGAGCCCTGGCCTATAGATAATTTTTGTTTTTTTAACCTTAGGGTCCATCTTAGTTGATAAAAGAGCATCTATTTTAGTCTCTCCGATCACAGGCAGGAGATAGCATCTATAAAAAGATAGGGGCTACCATTTGGACTACGTATTTATAGAGAAGGAAACATCTATAGAAGAAAGCATGTTGATCTTCTCAGGACAAACTGAGGTTAGCCTCTAGAAAAGGCCCTTCCCTAGGTTCACAGGGAGTACCAAGCCCGTGTCAGAGATGAGCAAACGAGCCCAGACAGGTTAAGTAAGGGGTGTGGTCAAGAAGACCCAGTAGAAAGGTACAGAACTGTAGGACTCTACCTTTCATACTTCTTACCTTTGGACAGACAGGCAAGGATTCCAAATTACCCAGCCAGCTGACCCCTGCAGCCAGGAGGCCGGCCTGAAATGTGAGGCCCAGGAGCCCTTGGCTGAGTTCTAAGAGCTGAGATGTAATCACAATGAAATCCAGAAGGCTCTTTGGAGAAGCCTGCAGTTTGGGAACAATCCTGCTAAGTCATAGATGCTTTGAATTCCTCAGTTTTTGCCTTCAGAATTTCTGGCAGCTCCAGGCAGTAGACAAGTATTCATGGACAGACACTGATTTCTCCTGGGCTGGGGAAGGCTGGGCCAGGCCAGGCAGAAGACTAAGGAGCCAACAGCCTGAATCGCTGCTCCAGAAAAGCCTGAAGGCAGGAAGGACTTATGGGGTAGGGGATAAGGTGCTCTGCCCCTGGTCCCCATAAGGACCAAGGCCCTCACTCCTCCCTCTCTCCCCCCTCCCACCCCAACTACCTCCCACTGCGCCAGGGCAGGCTCCAGAGCCCCAGAGCAGGCCCTTCCCTGGGGACTCAATGTGGACACAGAGGCCACTCACTTTCTTCCATCTGGACATCCCTGAAGGGAAGACTCTCTCTGATACACCCCCTGCAGCCTCCGGGCTTCGGGAGGGAGCGGGGAGGCCACTTCCCTGGCCCATCCTGGTTTAGTTTTCTCTCCAGGAAGCCTCCTGCTCGCAAACCTTCACCTAAGAGCCTGCTTCCCAGGGACTGGGAAGAAAAGGGAAGAAAGAATCCTGGAGGCTGGATGCCCAGAGCACTTAGAAATAATCTACTCCAGCCGCAGGGCTGCACAGGTGGAAAGAGCTCGCCCGAAGTCGCAGAGCTGAGGCAGCAAAGCTAGAGCCCGGGGCTCTGGCCCCTCCGCCCCCAGTTTCTGGGGGTGATATTAAAATTGCTGACAATTTTGAATGCCTTCTTTGTATGTCAGTATTTTTCCTAGTCTTCAGGTAAACTCTGTAAGGCCGACGTAACGAACATCTTTTTTTACAGATGATAAAACAGGCTCCAAGAAGTTCTAAATGAGCCGTCTGCCGTGACCCAGGCTGAACGCGGCAGAGGTGGGATCCAGCCCAGGTCTGCAGGAGCCCGGCCCGGGTTCTGTGCCATGTGCCACACTTCCTCTGGTTCTTTTGGGAAAAGAGGGTCTTTGAATTGTGACGACACATGCTAGACCTGCTCGGGTCCCATGCGTGCCACCTCTGGGCAAGACCCCCAGGGAGCCCCTCTGGGGGGCGGCACACACTCCCAGGCCCAGCCAGCCCTGGCCACACTATGTAGAGTTGCTCCTTCTGTACATCAAGTTCCACTGAGTCTGCAGGGCAGCCCTCCCTGCCAGGCCGCATTCCAACCCAGCGATGCCAGAGGTTTAGAGGAAGGATTTAAACCAGATGCCTGCTGTTCCCTATGGATGTCTCCAAAGATGACAGAAATGTGTCATATTCACACTCTATATACTAGGTTCAGAAATGTTGCCCTCGTGGCTCATTGAGTGGGCAGTAGGATCCTTCCAGAATGACGTGCAGTGGGGGAGACAGGAATATTTTTTAAAAGCCTCATTACATGCCAGCTAGGAGAGAGAAGGCGGCAGGCCTTACCTCTGCGCAGGTGAGGAAGGGGATGGGCAGGAATCCAGGAGGGCAGGTCTGCTGATGCCCGTGGGCCCCTGCACTGTCCCTGCACGCACACACACGGACAGGACCGAGGCCTCCACCTGCAGGTTCTGCCTCCTCCAGTCCCTGAGCTCTCTCATGGACCCTCAGCATCCCACTGCCATTATTTTATGCAGGCACAGTGGCTGAGGCCCGAAGGACTGTGGACCTAAACAGCAGTCTCTCACCATTCCCCCACACATCTGAGTTTCTCCTTCTGTCTCCCTGCCTAGCACTCCTGTTTCCCAAAGGAATTATTGCTGATCATGAATTTGGCCTGCTTGGCTGAGGTCTCACATCAAGCCCAGCTTGGCTCCCTTCTCTAGGGTTCGGGGGTAGGGGATATTTGTATTTGGGGTCCAAAATCTGGCCACTGGTATGGTCTTCCTCAAGGGGACAGAGTTCCCAGAACTAACTATGCCTCTGCTGATCCCCAGCAGAGACCTGGGGATCAATAGCCCAACCACAGAGGGTGGTCAGAGGGAACTGATCAGAGCCAATGATTGAAGTGGGTGGACCTGGGAAGAGACAATCCCACAGGCAGCATGTCCAATAGTCTACATCGGGTGGGGGCGGGTGTGCCCTGGCTGCCTGTCCAGCTAGGGATCAGGAGCTTGGCACATTCAGAGCTTAGAGAAATCGCTGCAGTTCAGGGCTGAGCCCCAGGCTAGAAGAGCCCTCAAGGGCTGGGCTCTGGCTCTTGTGCTGAAGGACTGAACCACATTTGTGCCAACAATGACAGCCCTGGAGAAGGTAAGGCCATCCAGGACAGAGAGGGAGGAATCTTGACCCAGGATTGTTCAGACATTCAGGAAGGTGAGCCTGAGGAGAGTCATGGGTAAGCAGTCCCAAAGAAGTGACCAGGCAGGTGACAGTGCACCTTCAGGACACTCCGAGATATCATTGTAAAGGTGCTTGGTCTCGGGGGGATCTGGAGGGAGGTGACGCAGGATTCAGACAGAATGTTGCAGGCCCCAGGTAGCACCATCAGGTCATCACCAAATAAGGAATCCTGAGTTTCAGTCTCTAGGACAGGGGGAGTTGAGTAACTTGTGAAGTCTCTTTCAGCTCTCAGAGCCTAACATTCTCAATTCTCAATAAATAAAATCACTAGAAAGAACTAAGGAGGACTCTCTGGCAGAAGAGAGCAGTTTGGTGACACTCAGTAGACCCATTCCAGACAGACAGCAGAGCTCCAGTTTGAGCTGAAGCGACGCCATGATTGGAAGAAACTTCCACAGGAGGCAGTTATAAAACTCATATTCACATTCCAGCCTTGCCCCTTATTAACTGTGTACCTCCGAGAAAGGCACTAAACCCTCTGAACCTTAAAATCCTGAACTGTAAAAATGGAAATAGACCCTCCTGCTACAGACTAATGACCAAGATCAAGTTGAAGGAGAGGATGCTCCCCTGTGTGAGCATACAGCAGGCTCTCATTAAACATGAGTTCCTTACTGTCCTTGCTTAGAGACACAGATCATAGAAAGAAGACATGAACTTGGTGTGAAGGGGTGAAAGTAAAAGTGAAAAAGCAAGCAAGCTCGGTAAGTCTCAGGAGATGGGTTGCCTGGGAAACCAGCCTCCCCCTCTCCCCCCCACCCAGGGGAGGGCTGGGGAAGGTCTACAAGAATCTCAGAAAGGCTGCGAGACAAGAAACATGCTGTAGGGATGAGCTGATGTGAGTGTCCAGAGACCCAGACTCATGCAGAGCAGAACTTTCCATGTTCCAAACAGGGGGCCAGATCCCCACAGGAGCTGGCTCATCCTGCTGCAGTGAGCACATACCCCTCTAAAAGGTAGCAATGGCCTCCAGGTACCCTAGAGGTTGGGACAAGCATGGAGGGAAACCCTTGAGCACAGGCTTGTCTCTGGGTGAGGGACTGGGCTCCTGGTTAGTTGAACACAGGCTGTGAATGGGGTACTGAGGAAAGAGCCCTGGGTGCAGAGCCCGCAGTTCTGGGTTCAGTTCCAGCTCTGCCACTGGCCGTAGCTCCTCCTGGAATCTCCTTCTCTCTTCTGCAGAATAGAGGGGATATCATCCCTCCTCCACAGAGCTTTCATGAAGATGAAAAGACACACAGAAGAAAGTGGAAAAGTGGATGTGAGCTGTGTGTGGTGTGATCAAAGAGATCACACCATCAAAGAGAGGAAGAGCAAATCCTTCCCAGCCCTGAAGCAGGAGGGACTCATGCTGATTGGGACTGAGAACACAGGCGTCTGGGACCCAATACTCTGGGGTAGGAAGTCACGTGGGGACCTGCAGTGGTACTGCCTAGGCAGACGGATTAGGCAGAAGTGACCTCCATTCACCAAGACTGTACTCAGAGCAAACTGAGCCACTGCAGGTGTTGCGGATTCTCTGCTGACCCATGGAAGGAGCAACCCAGTGACAGTCAAGCAGTGAGACCAAAGTCCGAGAATGACAGAAGCTGGAGGGACAGGAACGCTGCCTGAACCAGGGAACCTGGCTGTCATTGTACAGAGTGGGGGTCATTCCAAACAAACCCTTTTTTCACCCTTATAAGAGCTCTCCAGGTACTGGTGATGAGGACAACCAACCTGGGTAGACCCAAACAATAAGCTTAATGGTCCTAGTTATCAGAAGAGATAACTAGTTGAGGTCAACTCAAGGAGCTCCCTGCTGCCTAGTCACGCTGTCATTCCTCCATGGGACGCATTGCCACCCAGGCTCAGGAAGTTCTAAGCCCACAGGAAAAGAACTCCTTCCAGGAGCAGCCTGGATGCAATGCCCAAGACAGCAGCCGGGGCACAGGCCCGTCTTCAAGGCCCAACAGTCTGAGGCCCAAGATCTCCAGAACTCAGCCTGGTGGTTGGGAGGTGCAGTCTGGGCCTTCCTGTTTGTGGATGCCTCTCCTGCCACCAGGCTGTCCTCACAACCCCTTCCCCTGTTCCACTTGCTGGGCCCTGTAGACAAGGGTGACAGCTATTCCTACAGCCCCTAAACACACAGCTGCTCCAGACACTGTACTGGGCTCTGGAGGTCTCAAAAGTCATATGACACAGTCCTTCCCCCTCTACGTGGCTGTCCTGGGAATTGTAACCAGATCTGCCTGGAAATAGAAAGCACAGAAAGGGGGTAAGTTTTGAAAGAAGAGCAGGAACTGGGTCATGACAGACCTCAAGTGTCAAACTAAGGAGCCTCTTTGTCCTGCATGCAGGAATCATGGAGGGTCTCAAAGGCTCTATAAGCACAGACAGTAAAGTCAGGTGCAGTCATGCAAAGAGGGCCCTGTCTGCTCCCAGACCCCACAGTGCCTGGGCTCTGCAGCACCCTACCCACCAAGGCAGTGCCAACAGGCCGTCAACCCCTTCCGAACCTCAGGGTCCAGCACCCAGGCCAGCTATGTCCTTGCTTTCTTGCTCCTGCACAGCCTCCTTACTGTTCTTTCCAGCATAATCCAGGGTGGCCTGTTGAATGACCAGAAGTCTCCCAGACTCCAGAATAGAATATAGCTATTAGGTCACTGGCCTTAGAGACAGATGGACTGGGTTCTAAAACCAAAAGTTCTTTCTGTGTGTCGAATGGGTCCCAACCCCTCTCTGAGCTGGGTTCTCTCTCCATACAATGGCTTTGCTCCTTGTCGTGATGCTACGATGAGACGATGTGTGCCAAGGCAGCTAGAGAGTGGCCTGAGGACCCAGAAGAAGTCAAGTAACGCTTGCTGAATGTGAACCCGACTAGTAGTTCATGCTGAGGTCTTGGTGGGAAGAGGCCCAGCTCAACAGGAAAAAATATCCCTAACTGGGAGAATTCCAGGGATCACCAGGATTCTGCAGACCATATGAGGCAGTGTTCTGACCCTCTGATGTCCCTGGGGTAGGAGGGGCTTGGGCTTGACTCCAAAGATTTATAGGCTATTAATAGTTTAGTGACGGCAGAGCTGCAGGTCACTGTCTGAGGGACTCCACAGCCCTTCCTCTCTGCTCCCAGCTGTAGTGCCCTTTAGAGTCACTGAGAAAGGCTTGTGCTGTTTGTTGCAAAGCTGATGGGGAGAGAGCATGAAATCCTTCCTAGAGAAGGCCACCACTTTCCCCACATTGCTTGTTTTCCAACAAACATCCCTATATTTCATCTGTTTCCAGCAATATAAATAAAAGCTTTACTTTCCTGCTCTTTGTTTAGTTGCATGGGGGGGTTTCATAGGTGGGGAGTAACTGTCTGTAAATAAGAATGCATGTTATAAAACACTTTTGACATTTTCCCATTTAATCCTTATCCTGAGGTAGCGACTACTTTTATCCCTATTTTGTAGGGCTCCCTCTAATGGTTTTCCAGGGTTCCTCGGTGGAACAGAGAATTCCAAAGTTTGAAAGAATCCCACACAAGGTAGGAATCTCTCATACAACATTCCTGGCAGACAGCTGTCCTAGTTCAGGGAAGGGGAGTAAGGGGAACTAAATTTAACAACCCCACATGAGAGTATCTAACCTAGGTTGCCTTCTCTGACTTAATTGAATTGAACCATAAGGAAAATTCATCCATTTGTTTTTTTTTTTGTTTGTTTGTTTTTCAGACAGAGCGTCAAGCTATTGCCCTGGGTAGAGTGCTGTGGCTTCACAGCTCACAGCAACCTCCTACTCCTGGGCTCCTGTGAGTCTCCTGCCTCTGCCTCCCAAGTAGCTGGGACTACAGGTGCCTGCCACAATGCCCAGCTAGTTTTTGGTTGCAGCTGTCACTGTTGTTTGGCAGGCCCAGGCTGGATTCAAACCCGCCAGCTCAGGTGTATGTGGCTGGCACTGTAGCCGCTTGAACCACAGGTACTTGAAAATTCATCTATTTCAACGAGAATCCATGGCTGGCCAGTTCAGAGTCTCAGTAAGACCATCAAAAAGCCCAAGCTTCTCTCCAGCTTTCATCTCTACCACGTTTGGGGGGGGTCATTGTGCTTCTCCACATGGGTTCAAGATGGCTGCTTAGTTCCAGGCATCACAGGCAATCTCAACAATATCTAGTAGAAAAAGGAAGGGTATTTTAGGCTCTCTTCATCATGTGTTGTATTCTTTCTCTTTTTAAAAGCAACAAAACCTTTCCTGGCAGCTATTAGAGACATCTCATTTCTGCTTGGCCAGAACCTAAACCAATCGCAGGCAAAGGAAATGAGGTCATCAAGATGGTTAGTTTTAAATAATGAGACAGAGACAAAGAGAGGAGATGTGGGGCCTCCTAAGTACGATTGAGATCTGTCAACAGGAAAAAGGAAAGAATGGTTTCAGGAGAGCTCACCAATTATTTCTGTTCCCAGTAGATGTGATTTTCTCTTACAAGCAAAGAAACTAAGTTTCAGAAGAACTAAATGACTCAAATTCTTGTCTGTTAGACCCTAGGGGGCATCTTATTTACTTCTATTACTCCAGGAGTGTCTGGAACAATTCTTTACACATAAATGATGCTCAACAAACCACCACCCTTTAATATAGCAATCACTTGGGGGTTGTCTATTATGTGCCAAGAAGTCTGTAGAGTGCTGGGAGTGCAAAGGTGAACAAGACTCCTTGAGCTTACCATCTGGTACTTTGGGGATTATTTATATATATATTATGTATTTTGGTCTACATGGTTCTCATTATTTCTATATTTACTAACATTTACTTAGCACATGTAATCACTTGGCATCTTAGAAATACATAATGTTCATGTAAAGATTCAGGATAATTATTTGTATTCCATTTGGCAGACAAGAAAGTGAGGCTCATGGAGAAGCCCCAAATCACAGGACTTGTTAGTGTCAGATGTAAGCAAACTTAGGCCCATCCAGCTCAGGGCCCCCAGTCTTTCTGGGAATCATGTTCTATATGCCTCTCACCTTACTTCATGTTACAGATCATAAATTTAAAACCTATACCATGAAGCCAGTATGTGAACACATAGGCCCAAAGTTATAGTGAAAAGACCAATACTTGTCTTTCTGTCTTTTTCACTCGGTTCAGTGGGGACTGCCCTGGCCCTACCCAAGAGTTGCAAAGTCGGGCAGCTGAGTCACTTTCAGCTGCCTTTGGGCCATTAAAATGCCTCACATAGTAAGTCGCCCCCCCCAAATAATTCAAAGCTTAAAATGTCTCCCCTCCCTTAATTGGAGCCTGCTGCCAGGGAGAATCCAGTCAGAGAAGAGGGTGTGGGATACTTCTCTATTTTTTTTTGATAATGAATTTTTCTTGGGTCAGAATCCCTGGTGAGTCATTTCTGGAATCCAGTGTCTGCACCACTTTGAATGGCAGAACTTTGTGACCACCAGCTTTCTGAAGCTGCTTCAGGATGGTCAGAAGAACATGAGCCAAGATGCCACAGGCAAAAATGAAACACATGTGTTGGCCAGCTTTGCTCCAAAGTATCCTTCTGGACATGTCGTGTGGTTTGAGATCTCACTAGCTGCACTGTGAACCCATGCTCATCTTCTTCTTCAACACAAGCTGCTGGAAGTCACTCAGACGTGCTCTGCTCAGAGTCCTTTTCCTTCCCCAACTTAAAGACATTTCAATCTCTAAAAACGGACCTGCTTCCATTCTTCTTGGTGCCCATAATCAAGTGGGTAGGCAGGGAGCCATCTGTCTGGCCCTGTTTTAAAGGATTTATAAGAAATACAATAAACACCCTTCCCTAAATGAGTCACAATGCAGGACTCTCAATGCCCTGGGACGTGCTGTCTAGAATCCTGGACCCCACAGAGTGCACTAAAATTGCTATGCACAGTGCGACAGGAAGAGCTGTGGGGAACTTCTCAGAATACTGTAGTCCTTGGGCTAGTTGCTGGAAGTTCACCTCCATAAATAAGTGATTTCCGGGGAAATTCGGTCAACAAGTTCCCACTGAGCTCCCAGGAACCATGACCTCTTCAGAATTTGGACTCCAGACAAGCACCAACCTCCCCCTGCTGCTTCTCCCACACCCTGTAGCCACCTACCGCCACCTTCCCCACCTGGGAAGCCTCGGTTTCTGCCCTTGCTTCACTTTGGTCGCCCCAGTCTTCTTTCCCTGAACTCCAAATAGGGCTTTGCTTAGGGCCAGTGCTGTAGCCTAGTGAGAACAAGCAGAAGCCTGAGATTCAGGCTACACCAGGTTCATCCAGACATTGCTATTAACCAGCTGTCAGTCTTTAGGTAAGAGACTCGCTCTTCCCAGGGCCCAGTTTTCTCCTTTGTAAATAGGAATAATAGTTCCTACCTGATAAGCTGTTGATGAATTGAATGAGATCTGCTGTGCAGGAACACAATCCATATTACCCCGTGATTACACCACACAGCCCACCTAGATAGACTCCCTGGGCCCTCGATGTAGATTTTTTTGACCTGAAACGAACATTTTCCAGATTTCTGGGCTGCCTGAACAGGTTTCCTCTATTACTGCTATCTCAGTTGTTTTTCTAAATAACAAAAGAAACAAGACCAGAAGCTTGAAAGACGAGGAGGGATGGGAGAGAAGGCAATGGAGCAAGCGGATGCTAGAAGCCCAGATTGCCTTTGGCTCAGTGCAGATTTGAGGGAAACCTGGAATTATTGCGATTTCATCACAGCAGCTGGTCCAAGCTAAACCTGCCAGAACCGCTCAGAGACCAGATCTGGATTGCAGTGATAGCTGGGGCCTGCTGAGAAGCAAGAAGAAACTATTTATCTGACATTTTTTCAACCTCAACCAAGAATTTTCTTTGGCTCCAGATGCTGTTGGGACCGGTTTTCATTTGCATGGAGCTCATTTGAGGATGCGTGCCCGACAGCGGAGACTTCTTAGAAAGACTTCCATTCTTCTGCCTCCTCTCCACGTGTACCTTCCCTGTGATTCAGAAATAATTATTCATCCAGGAAGGCTAATCCTTAGGTCTTATTTGTACTTGGATTGTGCCAGAATCTCATGTATAAGTTTTCCCTGACTCAGTCCCACACACAGCCTGTGCAGGCCCGGGCATCTGCAAAGACAGCCACCAAGGAACATCTGCCCTCCTTCCAAATTGGCAACCTTCATCTCATCGAGCCCATGTTAACCGATGTGGCACATTTTAATACATTTCACTGTTTCAAGCTGTGGCAGCAAATTAGAGTGTGAATCTTCCTAACAGCTGCTTCTAGAGTGTCTGGAATCTCTGCCTCCTTGACTCTTTGCTGCCAACCAAAGAAAAATGTGTTCATTTGTTAGAGGTGTTGGAGGGGTTTTACAACAGCCATGTTTGGACAAAAACACCACCATTTTTATATTATTATTACATAAACCCTACATGTTTCAAATAGATGGTGTTTGTGGGTAATATGAATATTCTAGGAATGGGATAATGCTTTGAGAAAGCATTAAGAATGTATTCGATCCTATCAGCGTTTTCTATTCTTGAGCAATCGCCTCATTCTAATGATATTGCCAGCAGCTGCCTTGAGAAGCCTATTGTACTTCTTTGGCTTACTGTTCTCCTTTGACTAGAAGTAGTCAAAGCTGAGCACATGAATGGTCTTTGCTGGGTTGTTGTCATGGCCAAAGATTGGAAGTAATTTAAATACTCATTGATAGCAGAGTGGCTAAATCTATTATGACACATCCAGTCACTGGAATACCATATAATCATTAAGAAAGAATGAAGCAGCAGGAAAGAGCAACAGCTACCCAAAGCAACCTTTGGAAGCCCTTTGGAAATCCCAATGGTACGTCTCTGTTTGTTTGGGTTTTCGTTTTCTTTTCAGACAGGGTCTTATTCTGTCATGCAGGCTAGAGTACAATGGTGTGATTATAGCTCACTGAAACCTCAAATTCCTAGGCTTAAGCAATCCTCCTGCCTCAGCCTCCTGAGCAACTGCAGCTCAAGATGAGTGCCTCCACACATAGCTAATTTTTCAATTTTCTTTTAGAACCAGAGTCTCACTCTTGCTTGGATCGGTCTCCAAATCCTGGACTCAACTGATCCTCCCCCTCTGCTTCCTCCAGGATTACAGGTATGAGCCACTGTACCCGGCCCGATGGCACTTTTTTACAGAAATAGAAAAAAAAAAAAAGTTCAAAGTAATATGGAAAAAGACCCCAAATAGTCAAAGTAATCTTAAGAAGAACAAAATGGGAGGCATCACACTTCGCAGTTTGAAGCTACATTACAAAACTCTAGTAATCGAAACAGTAACATAAAAGCAGGACCAATGGAATGGAACAGGACGCTCAGCAACCCATCCATACACATTCAACTATTTGACAAGTGCACCAAGATTACGTAAGGGGGTAAGTCAAATCTCTTCCATGATGGTGTTAGGAAAACTGGATATCCATCCACATGCAAAGGATTAAAATTGGATCCTTATATGATACCATTCACAAAAATTAACATGTAACAGGTTAAAGACTTAAATATAGGCCCTGAAACTATATAACTCCTAGAAGAAAACAGAAAAGGCTGCTTAACATTCATCTTAGCAATGATGTTTTTAGACATGACTCCAAAAGCAAAAATAAACACAGCAATGGAAACAATCAACAAAGGAAAAGGCAACCCAAGAATGAGGAAAAATATTCTCAAGCCATTTATCTGATAAGGAGTAAATACCAAAAATGTATAAAACATTCGTATAACTCAATAGCAATGAAACCCCAAGTAATCTGATCTAAAACGTACAAAGGACCGGAATAGATATTTCCCACAGAAGACATAGAAACGGGCAGCTGGTACATGAAAAGGTGCTCAGCGTCACTAATCATCAAGGAAAGGCAATTCAAAACCACAGTGAGATATCACGTCCCACCTGCTAGGATGGCTGTTATGAAAGAGCCAAGTGTTGGTGAGCATATGGAAAAGGGAGCCCTTATACACTGTCGGTGGGAATGTAAATTAGTACAGCCCTTATGGAAAAAGAGTACAGAGGTGCCTCAGAAAATGAACGGCGTTACCAGGTGACCTAGGAATCCCACTTCCGGAGGCATATCTGAAGGAAATGAAATCAGGCTCTCAAAGAGATATCTGCATTCCTATGTTCATCGCAGCATTATGAAAATTGTCAAGACACAGAAACAATCTGGAGTGTGGATAAAGAAAAAGATGGTATAGATATATACTGAAATATTATTCAGCAACAAAAAAGAAAATTCTTCCATTTGTGACAATTTGAACCTGAAGGGCATCATCTGAAGGGAAATAAGCCAGACACAGAATGACAAATACTGTATGATCTCATTTATACGTGAAATCTCAAAAGGACAAACTCAGAGAGAAGAATAGATAGCAAAGACTAGGGGGTGGGGGGGGAAATGGGGAGATGTTGGTCCCAGAGTATGAACTTTCAGTTATAAGAGGATTAAGTTCTGGTGATCTAATGTACAGCATGATGACAATAGTTAAGAATACTGGATTCCCTACTTGAAATTCACTGAGAGCGCTTTTACATGTTCATATAAGACACACACAGACAATAACTAATGAGAAGACGGTGTGTGGGCCAACTAGATCATGGTGCTCATCTTACAATGCATATGTATGTCCAATCATCAGATTATATACCTTAAACATAGACAAGTTTGTCAACTATACCTCAATAAGCTGGGGGGAAAAAAGAAAAATGGGCAATAAGCATTGCTATGGACTCAAGAAATATAGTAAATCTGGAAATGCATGAGATACTAGTCCTAGTAATTATTTCTGGGGAGGAAAACTAATGGCAGAGGGACAAGGGATAGAAGATTTCCTCTTTATCTTCTAATTTTTGTATATTTAGAATTTGGTACCTGATGTGTGTTACTCATAGACAATAATACAATGACCGGCTTTTCAGAAAGTACAGTAAGTCTAGTCTAGGGAAAAAATACCTGTGAACTAGCTAGCTAATTCAAACAACTATAACCATAAGAGCGTCCACTTGCTGAGTAATTACTCTGTAGTAGCCTCTGTGTTAAGTCTGCTTCCTATGTATTTTCATTTGATTTTCTCCTCGGAGAGATCCTGTGAAGTAGATTTTACCATCTTCATTTTAGAAACAAGACACTACGACTCAAAGAGTGCAGGAAAGTTGCCCGAGATTACACAATCTACACGAGGCTAAATGGGGATTCAAACCCGGGGCTGGGTAACTTTTTGTGCTGGCCCAGGGGGCCTCCTACAATTGATTAAATGCTCCCCAGGCTGTATCTTCCTCATCCCTCCATCCCCAGGGCCCAGCAGAGCGCTTGGCACACAAGAGGTACCTGCTATGTGCTGAATGAATGATAAACACAAGGCACAGCCATGAGCGCCAAACTCCAGTGATTCCCTTAAAGGCGTTTTACCCAGGGTTCGAGCATCTTGGAATTGCGGGGTATCATCCCATTAGGTTACTTGCAAGGCAACAATCTGAATTTGGCTATCTTTCAGTATGGTGGATTTAGGAAAACAAAAATTAGTCACGTTATCTTTAGTCACACCTCACAAAGCCTTGTTACTTCAAAATGCCTTTTTGGTGGAAGATGATTTCGTAACAAACCGAAGAATGTGGCTTTTATGAGGCTACCTTTACAAATAGCTCTTTTCCAAATGGGATCATATGAATGAATAGTTCTTTTGTTTTATCTTATTTATTTATTTATTTATTATTTTTCTCTTTTATGATTGTTGGCAAAGTCTAGCGTGCTTGGTGATTCCTGTCAGGGTGGACTTGGGACCCAAACAGTTAAGCAGTCAGCCGATTTGTCCTCCTTCCTGCCTCCAAGCCAAGGAGATGAATGGAATGCACATGAGGTCGCTTGGCAGCCATCCACATTCCTATGGGAACGCTGCAGCAGCGGGGAGAGCTTTGGGACATGAAGACACAAACGTGTGGGAGTATGGGGCAAACTGCAAATGATCCGAACTCCCAGAAAAATGCATGGAGCCTCTTTGGCCCAGTGGTGCTCTGCAGAGCACCAGCAAAGTCTCTGTCCTTGCTTCACTCCACAGTGGAGACCGGAAGCAGCCCTACCTATCCTCTCTCACAGCTGCTGAGGCTTGAACTGCACAGCCCTCCTGTTCCAGGCCCACTGCAGATGTGAGTTCATTAAAGAAATCCCATCAAGGAGTTCCACTTCTTCAGCTGATCTTTATATTCTTTCCTTTTCCTCTTGCACTCAAGAAAATTACCTTGAGGCATTTGCCAAGCCTTCTCTTCTTTTCGCCTTCCCATCTCCATCTACCCTTACCCAGGAAAAAGAACTCACACCTGGTGACATTTTTAGTTTCCTCGAGTGTTTCCTCATATCATTTAAAACTCACTCTAGAGACCTGGTGAGCTCACTAGAACTCTACATGACAACTCCCTCCAGGTTTTCAAGAAGGCTGTATCTGATCAATGATGATGATGATGGTGTAGTCAAAGTTGGATTTTCAGTTTAAAATTAGAGACCGTGATCTTTACGTACTTTCCCTCAAAGAGCAACTCTTTAAGGATGTTTTTATTACCACATTTAAGAAGTTCAAATCTAGAGTTGTCCAACCAGCCAGACACCTCTGGGTCTACCCTAAACATCTCTTGTGCCACACATGCTGAGAAATGCTCCCCACTTGGACAAGGGCCCCACCTTCCCACCTGATGGCCATAGTACATGAGAGTTGGAAGCACCTTAGAAGCATTCTCTGTGGTCACTTTGACCATTAGGACTGTCTTCTCTAGCACTATTAGGCTAGAATATGAAGGGAATAAGAACCATTTGGAGTTACGGAGTTTATATTTCTCTCTCTGTTTCAGCTTATGCCCATGTCTGCAGAAAGATACATTTCCATTCTGCCTCCAAAGGCTGAGAGATAAACCAGGAGGTCACTGGCTTTGTCAGTGAGTCTCTGCTTAATTAACGCCCTTGATGGCAAGTCTAACAGCCTCTCTTAAGCCAGCAAGCCAGGCCGAGAAGCCTGGGAGGGAAGGACCATCTGAGGAGAAGGGGTTCACAGGGAGGATAAGGGCATCCTGTTTTGTCAGTACCACAGGGCACCAAAACCCCAGACACTTTTAGGACCAAAACAAAAGATTACAGGGAATCAGGCGGCATGGAAATGACATTTCTGAGCTATGGAGATGAAGTCATCTGCCTGGCCATGACTCACCTTCCTGAGTAGCCGAATTCCTTTGACTACAAAAGTGGCTCCTGGCACACCATCTGCACATATGCCCCACCCCCACACCCCCACTCCTGACCAATCGATCATGAGTGGACACCAGACCCAAAGGGAATGAATCAGATTCCCCCTCCCAAGAGTACAGATGTGAGATCCAGAGATGCTAGCTGTCCCTATTGGTCACTCAAACTGAAAAAGATATACTTCAGCAGCAGTAGGGTGACCATGTTTTGTCCTATGGAGAGAGAAGTCTAAAGCCTTCTCTGCAGAGAGGGAAGGAGAGGAATGAGCTAATGAGGTGAGCAAACACAGAGAGTGAGACCACTCCAGGCCAGACAGAGGCTGACATGCCCTACCCCTGACTCCTGAGGGCATCCTTGCCTAGGCTTGGCCACAGGATCTTCCCTCAGAGTCTGCAATACATATTTAATCTTTTTCTTTTTTTTAAAGACAGAGAATCACTCTGTTGACCTGGATTGAGTGTTCTGTCATCGTAGCTCACAGCAACCTCAAACTTTTGGGCTCATGCAATTCTCTTACATCACCCTCATGAGTAGTTGGGACTACAAGTCCCCACCACAACACCCAACTAATTTTTCTATTTTTAGTAGAGATGGGGTCTTGCTCTTAGGCAGGTCTCAAACTCCTGAGTTCAAGTGATCCTCCTGATTCAGCATCCCAGAGTGCTGAGATTATGGCAGTGGCCCATTTATTCCAATAAGTCCCCCCCCCGCCATTTTCTTTTGGTTAAGCTATTATGAATGGGTTTCTGTTACCTGCAACCAAAAAATCATTGGCTAAGGCAGAAGCACAGAGCAGTGAGGAACAAGATATGAGTGAGGATTATAAGGTAAAATTGTCAGGCATCAGGATAGACTGCAACTGTCCTCACCTGACCTGGACCACTCTCCTTCGCAGGCCCTAAAGGACTTGTTGCTGCTGCTTCCTTATGCAAGTCAGTCATATGTATTCTCACAGCAAAGTTTCAAACAACATGGAACACAGAAATGCCTCATCGCAGAGCCTACCTCCAACATAACCCTTGCTAATGTCATAGTTTATCAAATTTTAGATCCCATCACTTAAAAGACGCATTCTACTTTCAGAGATGTTAAAAGGTGAAATGAGATAGTTTGTAGGATATCTTTCAAAATATTTTACTTGGCATTCCACATGTCCATAGTTTTTGGTGTTATTAGTTTTTATAAGTAATATACTCATTTCTTGGAGCATTTTCCTTTTCAATAAGATTTTGTTCTGTCCATCACTGTATCTCCCATACTAGGACAGAGCATGAACCCATTAAAGAAAGGCGCAACTAATGAATGACCAGTCTTCTTAATTCTTCTAATGCCCACAAGTTCTTCAGTAATGTTTATTTAACCTTTGCCCATTAAAATAACCATTTTGGCTGCTTCCCTTTCTTCACGTTTATAAATAATTTGTTGTTGTGAATATCCTAACTCCATAGTGTTCATGTGACAGAAACAGCTATCATCATTGAATGTTCACTGCATTATAGATGTTAAATACTTTACATGCATTAACTTGTTTAAATATTCACAGCAGCCATCTGAGGTTGGAGCTGTTGTCATCCCTGTTTTTCAGATGAAAAACCAAGAAGCTAAATAACTTGCAGCAAGAGGGAATAAATTTACAAATAAGATTTAATAGACAAGCAACCTTGATCAAAAGGCCAGGTTTTTATTTATTGTGCTCCTTGGTTTGGGTAGGTATCTTGAAATGTAATTGTTAGGTAAAAACAAACAAACAAACAAAAAACACAATTATTAAGTCAAAAGGAAAGAAGATTTCACTCTAAAAATGCTACATCAATTTAATTTACCCTATTATTAAGGTTTGAAAGGACCCGTTTCCCAAATATCCTTGCCAAGAATGGATGTTACTAGTCTTTAAGTGATTTTAAAACACAGGTAAAAAAATATGTTGTTGTTTCTTTAATATGCCTACTTTTTCTTCTGGGTTTTAATTTTTATCTTAATTATTAATTTTTAGGAAATCTGAACATTATAAACATGTCAAAAAGTTTCACATAGGTGTTTTTTTTAATACAGTTTGTCATTCAAAGTTTTAAAAACTTATACAACTGAGAAGCCATGCATAGACAAATGGCTGAAATGTCAGAAATAGAATTCAGAATATGGATGGAAAATAAGATGAATAGATTGGAAGAAAAGTTAGAAATTGAAATCCAAATAGTAGTTCTAAAGCTGTCTCAAGAAATAAATGAATTCAAAGACAAAGTCACCAAAGATACGGACATAATGAGAAAAGAGATAGCAGAGTTCAAGGAAATGAAAAAATTATTCAAGGAGCTCTGAAATATAGTAGATTCCCCCAGTAATAGTGTTGACCAGGCAGAAGAAAGGATCTCTGAAATTGACGATAAAGCTTTTTAACATTCTCAAATGGTCAAAGAGGTAGACAAATAGAGATCAAAAATTGATCATTCCCTGAGAGAGTTGTGGGATGACTCCAAAAGATCAAATATTCATCTTACAGGAATTCCTGAAGGAGAAAAGGATGGTCCTAAAGGTTCAGAGAGAGGCACTACCCCAGGAGATGAAGGAGAATTTCCCAAGCATCGTAAGAGATACAGAAATTCAGGTAGCAGACAGTTTAAGAACCCCAGTGAGACTCAATCCAAATAAAGTATTTCCTAGACATATTATGATTAACTTTTCCAAAGTTAATATGAAGGAGAAAATTCTGCAAGCAGCCAGACATAAGAAACTTATTACCTACAAAGGGAGAAATATTAGAATGTCTGCAGATCTTTTAGCTGAAACATTTCAAGCCAGAAGAGGATGATCATCGACCTTCAATCTCCTAAAACAAAACAACTTTCTTCCCAGGATCCTGTATCCAGATAAACTGAGTTTCATCTGTGATAGAGAAATCAAACACTTTAATGACATAGACATTTTGAAGAAATTTGCCATAACTAAACCAGCTCTCCAGAATATTCTCAGACCCATTCTCCACAATGACCAGCACAATGGTCTACCATCAAAGTAAACTCACCCAGAGATTTTTGAACAAAATCTAACTTCTACAGTGGTGAAAGAATTAAAATTATCCACTGGAAATTTGAAAAACATGACACCCCAAAACTACCATGCTTATCAATTCTCTCAATTAATGTGAATGATTTAAACTGTCCCCTAAAGAGAAACAGTTTGGCTGACTGGATACATAAACTCAGACCAGATATCTGCTGCATACAATAATCTCATCTTACCTTAAAGGATAAAAATGAATTCAGGGTGAAGGGACAGACATCTATAATACAGGAAAATGGAAATCAGAAAAAAGCAAGGGTTGCAATTTTATTTTATTTTTATAATTTAATTAAATCATAATTGTGTACATTATTGCAATCATGGGGCACAATGTGCTGACTTCATATACAATCTGAAATATTTTGGTCAAACTGTTAAACATAGCCTTCGTGGCATTTTCTTAATCACTATATGAAGATATTGATATTCTACATTTAATAAGTTTCACCAGTACCCTTCTAACTTGCACTGTAGGGTTGCAATTTTAAATGACAAGCGTTCGGCCAATAAAATTGGCTTTAAACCAACAAAGACAAAGAAAGATAAGGATGGTCACTACATATTTGTCAAGGGAAACACCCAACCTGAAGGAATTTAGATAATTAACATTTATGTACCCTACCAGAATGTGCCTTAATTCAAAAAACTCAACTTCATATCTTCTGGCACTATAGTAGTTGGAGATTTTAATATCTCTTTGACAGTTTTGTATAGATCCTCCAAGAAAAAAACTAAACAAATGTTAGACTTAAACTTGACCCTAGAACAAATGGACTTAATAGACCTTTACAGAACATTTCATCCTAATAAAACTGGATATACATTCTTCTCATCAGTCCACGGATCATCCTCCAAAATGGATCATATCTTAGGACACAAGTCTAATCTCAGCAAATTGACAAAGTCATGGAAACTAAATAATCTTAGGCTGAATGATAGCTGAGTCAAAGACAAGAGTAAGAAGAAGATCACCAAATTTTTGGAACAAAATGATAATGAAGACACTAATTATCAATACCTATGGGATACTTCAGAGGGAGTCCTAAGAGGGAAATTTACAGTATTGGAAGCTGTTATCAAGAAAACAGAAAGAAAGGAAGCCAACAACTTAACGGGTCATTTTAAACAACTGGAAAAGGAAGAACACTCCAACCCCAAACCCAGTAGAAGAAAAGAAATAACCAAAATTAGGGAAGAATTAAATGAAATTGAAAACAAAACAATCATTCAGAAGGTCAATGAAAAAAAAGTTGGTTTTTTGAAAAGATTAATAAAATTGATAAACCTTTGGCTAACCTAACCAGAAACAGAAAAGGAAAATCTCTAATATCATCAATCAGAAACAATAACTGAGAAATAATAGACACGTCAGAAATTTTAAAAAATCTTCAATGATTACTATAAAAACTGCTCTCAGAAATATGAAAATCTGAAGGAAATTGATCAATACCTGGAAGCACATCATCTTCCTAGACTCAACCAGAAAGAATTAGAAATTTTGAGTAGACCTATATCAATCACTGAAAGAGCATCAACTATATGAAATCTCCCAAAAGGAAAGCCTGGGACTAGATGGCTTCACATCCGAATTCTACCTTTAAAGAGGAACTAGTACCTATGTTATACAATCTTTTCCAAACCATAGAAAATGAAGGAAGACTTCCCAACACATTCTATGAAGGAAATATCACCCTGATCCCCAAACCAGGAAAGGATCCAACAAAGAAAGAAAATTATAGACCAATATTATTAATGAATATTGATGCAAAAATATTCAATAAGATCTTAGCAAAGAGAATTCAACAACACATCAAAAAAATTATATGCCATGATCAAATTGGTTTTATTCCAGGGTTATAAGGTTGGTTCAACATACATAAAACTATAAATATAATACATCACATAAATAAAATAAAAAACAAAGACCATATGATCCCCTCAATTGATGCAGAAAAGGTTTTTGATAATATCTGGCATCCTTTCATGATCAGAACACTTAAGAACATAGGCTTACATGGACCATTTCTTAAACTGATAGAACCCATGTGCAGTAAACCCATAGCCAATATCATATTGAATGGAGTAAAATTGAAAATATTTTCACTGAGATCAGGAACTAGGCAAGGGTGCCCACTATCTCCACTTAACATACTAATGGAAGTCTTAGCCATCACAATCTCTTGATTGCAAGAGAAGGCAATCAAGAGTATCTAAATGGGGTCAGAGGAGATCAAACTCTAACTCTGCACAGATAATATGATCCTATACCTGGAAAATTTCAGGGACTCAACTACAAAAGTCTTAGAAGTGATCAAGGAATACAGCAGCATCTCAAGATACAAAATCAATACTTACAAGTCAGGAGCTTTTATATGTGCCAACAATAGTCAAGCTGAAAATATAGTCAAGTACTATTCCTTTTACAGTAGTCCCAAAGAAGACAAAATATCTGGGAATTTACCTAACAAAAGATGTGAACAATCTTTATAAAGAGAATTATGAATCTCTCAGAAAAGAAATAGCTGAAGATGTTAATGAATGGAAAAACATATCATGCTCATGGCTGGAAAGAATCAACATTGTTAAAATGTCTATTCTACCCAAAGCAATCTACAGATTTAATGCAATCCCTATTAAAATATCATTGCCATACTTTAAAGAGCTTGAAAAAATAGTGCTTCATTTCATATGGAATCAGAAAAAAACTCAAATGGCCAATACATTATTCGGAAATAAAAACAAATCAGGAGGTATCATGTTTCCAGACTTCAGGCTATACTATATATCTATAGTGATCAAAACAGCATGGTACTGGCCAAAAACAGAGAGGTAGATTTATAGGACAGAATAGAGAACCAAAAGATGAACCCAGCTACTTATCATCATTTGATCTTTGATAAGCCTATCAAAAACATTCAGTGGGGGAAAGACTCCCTATTTAACAAGTGGTGCCGGATGAACTGCCTGATGACCTGCAGAAGACTGAAACTGAACACCCACCTTTCACCATTAACAAAAAATTGATTCTTACTGGATAAAAGATTTAAACTTAAGACATGGAACTATAAAAATACTAGAAGAGAATACAGGGAAAATGCTTGAAGGAATCAGCCTGGGAGAATATTTTTTGAGGAGGACTCCCCAGGTAATTGAAACAACACCAAAAATATATTACTGGGATATGATCAAACTAAAAAGCTTTTGTACAGCCGCCAGCAAAGTAAGTAAAGCAAACAGACAACCTTTAGAATGGGAGAAGATTTTTGCAGAATGGGAGAAGACTGTGCTTCTGATAAAGGTCTGATAACTAGAATCCACAGAGAACTCAAACTAATCAATAAGAACAAATGATCCCATTTCTAAGTGGGCAAGAGACTTGAACAGAAACTTCACTGAGTTAGATAGCACAAGGCCTAAAAAGACATGAAAAACTGTTCATCTTCTTTATTTATTTATTTTTAATAATTTTATTGAATCATAATTATGTACATTGGTGCAATCACAGGGCACGATTCATATACATTCAGAAATATTTTGATCATACTGTTACAGATATCCTTCATGGCATTTCCTTGATCACTATA